>JBBPKT010000228.1:0-28025 GCA_038089395.1 Pulveroboletus frians | reverse complement strand
TCTTATTAATGATAGCCTGAAGTCTAGCTAGGAAGCTCAAAGCTGCTCAGAAGTCCTCAGCATTGGCAAGGGCCATCTTCTATCACCTGGATGCAGGGGTCCCAGACATTCAAAAACAGAAATGGCTGGTCAAGGAGCAGAGAGCTTTGCAAAGACAGTCTATTGATCTTTTTGCAATGGATGTATTTGAAATGCAACTGGACAAAGATATGCCTGAAGATGAGGCTCTTACTGAAGAATCTCTCAGATTTTTGCTTATGGATCACCAAGTATAGCACCAACTATTTATGCAATCAAAATAGAAATAATTCTTGGAACAGTAACTCAGACTCCAGGAACACACCATGGAGCTGCAACATAGCTGTCAAAAGGGTAAAAAATTGAGGAGGCACAGATATCACTCTGAAGAAACATGCAATAAATATGTTCCAGGGCCACCAATCTTCAAAGGTTGGCCTTTGCTTGCTGAGCTGATTGGTTAGCTGCCAAGATTTCACAATTCATCACCATTCCTTCAGTATGAGGATGATGTCATATCCATCGATCCAGAACTCTAGACTCAACTCCAGATCCAACTCTGGACTCCCTTCCTGTGACCTCTGGCATGTTCTTGATGAGTCTGCTTCCCTGGTACTTTGGATACTCTGTATTTAGTGCTCCTTGTTCTCTATGTTACATTCCATTCTTTGCTTATAGTACATATATAGCCACTAGCCCCACCTCCAGTCATTCTTCATTCCTGTGCTCTGCTTAGGAGCACAGCTCTGGTATACTTAGCACCTGTCCTCTGGACTCTGACTAACACTTATGTTTTGCATCCATATATAAATCTTTGCACTTCTGTTGTAGATACCTCAGTTTAAATATCATCATAAACTCTCTGGTCTCTGGCCATCTGACCCCCTTGAGTCTTTGGACTCTCATCTGACCCATCCTTGACCTTTGTTGCTTGCAACAAGGTCAACTCTGGCCCTAACTCACCCTCCAAAATTACAGGACACCCCTTCTGGAGATCCAGTTTTAATAGATGATAACAAGGTGCTATCTGATGTATCAGATAGGGAAAGTAATGTTAAGAATGAAGACATGGTTAACTACCTCAGGACTAAATAGCTTGATCAAGTCAAGCTTCCTTTGCCATCTAATTTAGGCATTGATTGATGCATGGCCCTCAGTGCTCATCACCTTGTCCAACAGGAACTCAAACTTCAGGCTGGCCAAATAAATGATACCTTGCATGAAATTCAGCTTGCTTTGGTGGACAAGGCTGTATTGTTCCAGACTGACATCTTGTTAGAGATGACAACTCCGATCTCCTCCGGGCCCTCCTATCCAACTCCAAGGTTCCTTAATGAAGTTCCGGACAAACTTCTACAACTCCTACATAGGAGTTACTGAAGTCCTATAGAAGCAGTCAGAGATGGATAGGAAGGCCGGACTTGTGTCCAATGGTATATCAGTATGCATTCCTTATGTTATTTCTTTACCCTATTTTCACTTCATTCTCATTCCATAACTTCATGCCGTTTCCTCTTCACCTTTACCATTTCCTTACAAAGATCGCTTGTTTCGCTTCAGAGTTAATCGGACTTCGCGCTCGCATCTTCGCCTACCTTATATATATATTCCCTTTCACTCCTGGGCTCTCCTCAGTCATTCCTGCTACTCCTTGGGTAGCGGCTGAGGTGAGCACCAGCTTTGCTTTACCTTATTACTGTTGCTAATTAGTGTAGTGGGCAATCACTGCCCTTTTACTTAGGTAAATATAGTCGTTCCTGCTACTCCTTGGGCAGCAGCTGAGTGGGCAATCACTGCCCTTTTACTTAGATTTTTCACACATCTGTTATGCTTCAAGACCACCCAAGCCTGGGAAAGGCTGAATACTGTGGATGCTATAGTTAGTAGGTATGCAGCTATCTATCAGAAGTGTCAATCTGCCATAATGTGTCTCTCCACTGAAAATGGCATGATGGCAAGATATCAGGTGTTGGCAGATGAAGATCTGAAGGTTAGCACTGCTGTGACTGAGCCCAACTTCCATAACTATCAGTCAAACAAGCTAGCCTGGTTCTGGTCCATGGATATACCAGGAGACACTAATATGAATATCTGAATATCTGAATGTAGGTTTTAAATATTGATGAAGTCTTTCTACTGATATAATTATAATACATGTAGTCTATCAGGTACATTGGTTGCATGTAAAGGCCACAATGGATCAGTGGAGAAAGGAGGAGAAACTACTGATTGCAGAATTTGAATGGATGCAGAGCTACTTTGACCAGAAATGTCAGCAATGGTGAAGCAGATGGTGAGGTTGATAGTTTGAGTAAAGGTGTAGATGTTCTGTCAAAAAGTTGGAGTTTAGAGGCATGGAATAGGTTGAAAGATTGTGTTTATTAACAAATGTTGTATCTATAAAACAATTGGATGATCCAGAATTTACAAGTGCAGGGAATAGAAAAATGTTCTGGTCACAGATGCCAACAGAAGAAATGAGAGAGCAAGGGTCTGAAAGAGCAGATGTATTGAGCCAGATCTCCTTTGGTATACTAGTGAAGTCAACACAACCCCCAGACTGTCCAGAGTCCTGGAGGTTGCACTCTGGGCAGCAGAGGTGGTGGCAGACTTTTCCTTGGATTCCTTGAACTCCTTAAGACCACTGGAGTTGGAGAAGCTTCTGGATTAATGATTTCCAGAGCTAGATGATTTATTGGACTTGGCAGATGGATTAGTAAACAGTTTCACCTAGCAATTAACTTCACACTTGCACTCCCAATAGTGCATGTTAATGGCCTGGGCCAGGGTTCAGAGTTCAGAGAGGGTGGTAGGCTTCCTGACATAAGAGATCTTATTCTTAATTCAGTTGGGGAGACCATTGTAAAAGTGGTGCCATAGGGCATTTCTCCATAGCCTCAGACCTGCAAAGCAATGTGGTTGAACTTGACCACATACTTGTTGATATATTGTGAGTTCTTCATGGACAAGTAGTCACATTGGTGTTTCATGTCACTAATGTGGTCATGGGGTCTAAAATTGGTCTGGAGCTCCAGGATGAATTCCCAATAACTGTCCATCCAGAGCAGATGGAGGTTCAGGTCCTCATCAAGGAAAATATCAGGTTCAAACCATTCCAATGCCATCTCTTTCAGATAGAACTGTACAAATGTGACTTTGGAGTGGTCTGTCTGAAAGGCCTTAGGACAGTCTTGGAAATTAAGTCCACACTGGACTAGAAATGTTCAGAGCTTCCAGGGATCAGTTTTATCAAACTGATCTTGTTCTTGGACTTTGTGGTATGAACCACATTGTAAAATACTAATGCTATCTAGAGTGGATAAGAACTAGAAAAAGAAAAGGGTGTGAGTATAAACTCAACCCAAGGGAGGGGGACAGGAAAGACAGGCTGAAGTGAGAAGAGGACCTAGACAGCTCGCCTCAGACACACAGAAAGTGGAGAGGAAGAAAGATGCAGGTAGATCCCTTCTGAGGTGTGATACACCTGTTTTTATAGTCCCAGGAATACCTGTGGACTTCTATCTATAAGATCTAACTAATCTGGGGCCAAATAGCACCCAGTGGGTATGTAAGCTAAAAGGATCCAGTCCAGATGAATGAATCCAGTACCAGATTGACGCAATCTAGGCCTGGAACAATGGCCAGATCATACAGACAGATGCAGACAAACAAAAAACTGAATGGAATATAAACAAAACCTACCCAGATGGATAATGGATGCTATGGATGCTTGAATGGACTCTTGCAATGGATGAAAAGAGGAGGTTTGCAACCATAGAAGGATTTGACCTCCTACAGCATGCACCTAACTTTTCATTCTTCACTCTTTTTCTACATTCCTTACCTCCTCCCACAAGGCTGATCACATGACCAGTCACATGATGAGTTCAGCCCCTGACATTATTGCTAATGTCATAGCCTCTAGAGTTACATGTTAACAAACCTCTAGACTACCCTGACCTGTATCTCCATTGGATCTCCACAGCAATCCTGTCACCTCCTAGATCTCCCGATCCAATCTAATACCTTCCATTGTATCACCTCTTATTTATCCAGATTCCCATCTCTGCAGATCTCAGATCAGATCTCAGGGTTCACCTCATGGCAGCCTTGCACTCTTTATCTCCATTCACACTTCCATTCTCTACCCATGGTCATTACCGTCTTATCATATGTAGCATAGTAGATTACCTTGTATAGTAGTGTATAGCTTGGTCTGTGTGCAGGCCTTGCCAATATATAAGGCAGTAGTCTCAGCTGGCTTTGATCACTTGTCTAGTTCACTGTTCTTGGGCCCCTGGGACTTGGGTTAAAACCTCATCTACTAAGGGTTCTCCCTATGGCAGGCATTCGGCACTTGTAGCTCCCCTGCCAGGGTTACAGCATTCCTCTCTCTGCTGGGTAGCTCCATCATCAGCTGTTTGGTTTGGTTTCTTCCAGCCGAAGGGTTTCTCTATCCCTTCTGATGGCTTCTCAACAAAGCTATAACACTTTGGTGCAAGGGATACTATCAGCAGAACATTGATGGGAGGAGCAAGCTAGGCTTCAAATTGTGTCTATAAGGAGGGAAATTGTGTCCCAAGGGACTTGCTTGTTACCTTCTTTGTCTTCATTTCTGGGACCATCTTCTTTGTTATCACTGTCCTTGAGTCCAAGCTTAGGAAAGTCAGGGTCTTCATTGGAGGAGTCACTTCCAGGGCCATCCAGACCTCCCAGGCTTCCAGAACTGTTGGGAAAGTACAAGGGATATCTTGGTCTTGGGGTAAATTGGACAGCAATAATTTATCATCTGGAAGTTGGGTGATCCATGTATCTGGAGTTGGTAAGTGCTAAAGGGCATGAGTCTGAGATACATATGGATGCCAGAGTTCTGTGTGTGAAAAAACTATGGAATTGATCAACAATGGTAGGGCCTCAACAACTGGTGAATATGTTAAGCAGGTTGAAACATGGGAATGGAGATGGGTTAGTACCAATAGCATGACTATAAGAGCATATGACACAAGTAGCCATGGCAAATGTACAGGGTAGGATTTATGACAAAAATAAATTTAAATATAATGTTAGGACCAGATTTCCAGAAGGTAACTCTGGATTGTCCAGAGTTTGGACAGGACTTAGCTTCACCTTATATAGTGTGCCTTTGTCACAAATCTGGAGTGTCCTGTAACTTCAGAGAACAGGAAGCTGGTCAGATTGACCTTGTTGCAAGCAACAGAGGTCAAGGACAAATCAGAGAAGAGTCCAGGGACTCAAGGGGGTCAGATTGATTAAAGACCAGAGGGTCTAAGTCAATTTAAGTGTTAAACTTGAAGAATGAATTCAGTAGGTCAAAGTGAGTTTGGAGTGTCTAAGTTGATATTCAAACTAAGGTATCTACAATAGAAGTATAGAGACTTATATCTGGATGCAAAATGTAGGTATTACTAATGGTCCAGGGGGTGAATGCTAAGTGGACCAGAGATGTGCTTTTAAGCAGAGCACAGAAACAAAGAGTGACTAAGAGCAGGATGAGTGACTATGTACAGTAGGTGAGGAATGGAACATAAGTACAAAACAAGGACAACTAAATATAGTATGTCCAGAATGCTAGAGATGTGGACTTATTGAGAATATACTGGAGGTTAAGGAAAAGTGTCCAGAATTAGGTCTGAAGTTGGGTCTGAGGTTCCAGGTTAGACCAGATATGATATAGTGTCACTTACTGTCATTTATAACCAATGGATGATCTTATGTATTTTTCACTTATAAATTTAACATCTAATTTCAAAGCCTATAAGACTATTAGAAAAGAAAAGAGTTTACAGATTTTATATATAAATTATAGTGTTAAATCTATCCTATAAGATTATATCCATAAATATATAAAAGATTCTACTATTTTATCACTTACATAGGGTGCTGGGAAATAATATCCCTGATAAGCTTTACTTTCTCCTCTATATTTTGAGTACCAGAATATAAAGTAAAGAGCTCATCCATTTCCCTAGATATCTGGGAGAATATTCCAGATATTGTATATCTTTGAACTAACAAGGTGAAAGGATTTTCAGATCCATCTTTAATTAGAGTGAAGGAATATTGAAGAAGTAATATGAGCTCTGTGAAAAAAATATAAATATAATATAAATATAAGATTGATAAATTTACTAATTCCATTTTCAATAATCTCTTTCTGTGTTTTGATAATTTCTGTGGTCTGCAATAAGCAAAAGATTAATTATATATATATATTTTAATGAATATATATACCACAGAGGTTGTACAGACTAAATTCTGGAAAACAAATATATGTAAGTAAAAATATATGTAGCACATTGATATTTCACTAACTGGAGTAGATTGAAACTTTGTAAAGATCTGGGCAATATCAGATACTATATATAGAGATTATTGATAAACTAACTGTCTATTGAAATTCAAAATAATGATACAAAAAATATTATAGTGTTTTCTTACCTGCTAAAAGTATATAAATATAACCAAAGTATTACATATATGAATAAACTCACATCCTATATATCAACTTAGTAACATATCATAGTCTATAAACTTAGCACTAACCAACTAGGTAATTGCATATTCCATATGGAAATAACATATATCTATTGTAAGTTATAGAATTGACTCACCTTCTATTTCAAATCAAATATTAAGAACAAATATATTGAGTAAAAATTTTTAGCATATATAAAAGTTATATGATTTACTTTCTATAGTAAAAAATAAGAGTTAGCAAATAACAAGTGTTTTGCAATACATACCTCCTATATATAGATATAGGTATTAATTAATATTTTTCTATAAATATATAGAAATACTGACAAACTATTAGCAAAATAATAGTCCAAGTTAAATATAGAAAGAGAGAAAGAACATTATCAGTATTTTTAATTTGAATCTGGTAAAATTACTTACTTTCTACAAATGAAAAAGTGCCAAATAAATAAAATTACTATATTAAGTGCATATTGAATCACATACTATCTATATATTAACCAATACCAAAAGAAATGGAGATAAGCAGGATTTTAATTACAAATCCATATCAGATAACTTACTTTCTGTTAATGGAAAAGTATTAAAAGAAATGGTTATAAGCAAAATTCTTATTTCAAATCTGCAATAGATTACTTACTTTCTATAAATTGAAAAGCATAGAAAAAAAAAGTAATAAGCAAAATTCTTATATTAAATCTATATCAGATTATTTACCTTCTGTCAATGGTAAAGGATCATAGTAATTAGTAAAATTCACATTTCAAATATTTACATATTAGATCACTTACACTCTATCAAAAGGAAAGCACCAAGAAAAATGGTGGTTAGTAGGATTATTATTGTAAATGCATATCAGATACTTGCATCCTATCAATAAAAAAGCATTAGAAGCAATCATAATGAGCATTCTCATTTCAATTTCATATTAGATAACTTACATCCTATTAATGGGAGAATATCAAAAGGATAGTGGTAAGTAGAACACTCATTTCAAATTCATATTAGATCACTTACTACCTATTAATAGAAAAATACCAGAAGATATGATGAAAAGCAGGATATTTCAAATCTGCATCACTTACTTTCTATCAATAGAAGAGCACCAAAAGGGATTATGGTAAGCTGGATTTTCATTCAAATTCATATCATATTACTTACTTGCTATCAATAGAAAAGCACCAGAAAAGACAGTAATGAGCAAGATTTCTATTTCAAAATTATATTAGATTACCTACATTCTGTTAATGGGAAAATATTAAAAGGGAAACTAATTCTGATTCCATATCAGATCACTTACTTCCTATTAATAGAAGCATACCAGAAAGAATAATAAGTGAAAGTCTTATTTCAATTCATATTATATCACTTACCAACTATTAATAGAAAAACACCAGAATAGAGAATAGTTAGCAGAGTTTTTATTTTAAACTCATATTAGATCATTTGCCCACTATTAATGGGAAAGTACCAAGACAGTCAATAATCAGCAGAATTCTTATTCTAGATATATATAAGATTAATTACCATCTATCAAAAAGGAACACATTAGGAGTGATAGTGATAAGCAAGACTCTGATTTTAATTTCACAATAGATCACTTACCTCCTATCAATAAAAAAGCACACAAAGAAATGATAATTAGTAGAATTCTGATTCAAATATGTATCAGATCACTTACTAACTATCAATAAAAAAGCATGATAAGAATTATTATTATAAACTAATTCCATATGAAATCACTTACTTCCTATTAATGAAAAGTATCAAGAAGGATAGTGATTCTAAGATTTCCATTTCAAATACACATAAGATCACTTACTGTCTACCAATAGTAGAACATAAGAAGAGATAATAATGAGCAGAATCCTTATTTTAAATTCACATCAAAACTACTTACTCTCTATTAATAAAAAGTACCAAAAAATTTGAGAATAAGTGCAATTCTCATTTCAAATCTATATAAAATTACTTACTTGCTATTAATTGGAAAGCACCAGAATAAATGGTAATGAGCAGGATTCTTATTTCAAATTTATAGCAGGTAATATACCCACTATAATGTGAAAGCATTAAAAAATAGTAATAAGCAAAACTCTTATTCTAAATCTGATTAGACAACTTACTTCCTATCAATGGGAAAGCACCAGAAAAAATAGTGATAAGCAGGTTTCTCATTTCAAATTCATATCAAATGACTTACTTGCTATTAATAGAAGTATTTCAGGGAAAATGATAATAAGCAGTTTTCTTATTTAATTTACAGTAGATCACTTACTTTCTATTAGTAAGAAAGTGCCAGAAGAAATCATTATAAGCTCAATTTTCATTTCAAATTCATATTATATCACCTACTTTCTATTGATAGGAAAGCAAAAGAAAAGATACTGATAAACAAAATAATGATTCCAAATTCAAATTAGAACACTTACTTCCTATCAATGGAAAAGTACCAGAAGAAATGCTAATAAGAATTTTTATTTCAAATCCATATCAGATCACTTACTGTCTATTAATTAGAAAGTGCCAGAAGGGACAGTAATAAGCAATATACTCATTTCAAATCTAAATCAAGCCACCTACCTTCTATGAATTGGAGAAATCAGGAAAAATAGTGATTAGCAAGACTTATATTTAAAATACATAAAACATCACCTACCCACTATAAATAGGAAAGCATAAGCAGGAATAGTAATAAGCAGAAATTCTAATTATAAACCAACATCAAATTACTCACTGCCTAGAGTATATCAGGAAAAATGATAATGAACAGGATTTAAATTCATATCAGATCACTTACTTTCTATCATAAGCAAGCATAGAAAGTAATAATGATAAGCAAAATCCTTATTTAAAATAAATATTCAACCACTTACTTTCTGTTAGTGGGAAGACACCAGAAAGGGTATTAATGTGCAGAATCCTCATTCTATATCAATCTACTTACCCACTATCAATATGGGATATAAAAAGAAGAAGAAATAAGCAGAATTCTTATTTTAAATTTATATTAGATTACATACTTGCTATCAGTGGGAAAGTATCAGAAAACACATTAATAAGCAAATTTTCCATTTCAGATACATATCAGATCACTTACTTTCTATTAATAGAAAAAATAAAATAAAAATCATGATAAGTAGGCTTCTTTTTAAAATTTGCATCAGATCACTTACTTCCTATAAACAGAAGAGTACCAGGAGAAATAGTAATAAGCTAGATTATCATTTCAAATTCATATTAGATCACTTACTTCCTATCAATATAAAAGCAGAAATAATGGTAATAAGCATGATTCTTATTTCAAATTCATTTAAAATAATAACTTACATCCTATCAATTAAAAAATAATAGAAAAGATAATGAGATTCACATTTTAAATCCATATCAGGCCACTTACTTCCTATTAATATAGAAATATCACAAGATATGGTGATAAGAACAATTACATTCAAATTCATATCAGATCACTTACCCACTATTAATAGAAAAGTACAAGAGTTTATAATAAGCAGGATTCTCATTTCAAATTCATATTAGATCATTTACTCTCTATTATTGAAAAGTATCAAAAGAGTTGCAAATAAGTATAATTCTCATTTCAAATTTATATCAGATCACATACTTTCTATCAAAGAAAGAATCCCAAGAAAAATGATAATTAGTATTCTCATCATAAGTCCATATCAAATCACCTACTTTCTATCAATTTGAAAGTATTAGAAGAAACAGTGGTGAGCATAACTCTCATTTTAAATCTGTATCAGATCACTTACTTCCTATTTATAAAAGAATGCCAGATAAATAAGAAGGAACTTCATATTAGATCGCTAACTTTCTATCAATAGGAGAGTACCAGGTGAAATGGTGATAAGTAGGATTCTCATTTCAAATTCACATAATACCACTTACTTCCTATAAATGGAAGAGTATCAGAAGCAATGATAGTAAGTATATATAATTCTTATTTCAAATTTATATCAGATCACTGACTTCCTATCAATGGAAAAGTACCAGAAAGGGTGGCAGTGAGCAGGATTCTTGTTTCAAATCTCTGTAAAACTTACCCACTATTAATAGAAGGGCATCAGGAAATAATGAATAGAATCCTCATTTCAAATTCACATCAAATAACTTACTTTCTATCAATAGAAAGGTACCAGAAGGAATAATAATAAGCAGAATTCCCATTTCAATCCACATCAAATCACCTACTTTCTATCAATGGAAAAACACAAGAATAAATAGTAATAAGCAGGATTCTCATTTCAAATTTATGTCAGATCACTTGCTTTCTGTTCATTGGAAAGCACCAAAAGAGATGGTAATAAGTGGGAGTCTCATTTCAAATATATATCAGATCACTTACTTCCTTTAAATAAAAAGGCACCAGAAAGAGAGATAAAAAGAAAAATTGACATATCAAGTGTATAACAGATCACTTACATTCTATCAATGGGAAAGCATTAGAGAAAATAGTGATATATAAGTATGATTCTCATTTTAAATTGCTTACAAGCTATTAATAGGAGAGTACCAGAAAATATGGAAATGAGTAGAATTCTTAGGCCAAATTCATATTACATCACTTACTTCCTATTAATAGTTACACCAGGAAATATGCTAATAAGAAGATTTATCTTTCAAATTTGCATCAGATCACTTACCCACTATTATAAAGAGAGTACCAGGAGAGATAATAATGATTAGGATTTTCAATTCAAATCCATATCAGATCACTTACTTCCTACCAATGAAAATCACCAGATAGAATGGTAATAAGTAGAATTCTCATTTCAAATCCATCTCAGAACACTTACTTCCTATCAATAATAGAGTGTCAGAAAAATTAACAATAAGAACAGTTCTTATTTCAAAATTCACACCAAATTACTCACTTGCTATCAATAGAAAAGCACCAGTATTGATAGTAATAAGTGATATTCTTATTTCAAATTCATATTGGACTACTTACCATCTTTTAAAGGGAAAATACCAGGGGGATATATTGATATTTGATAAGCAAAATTCTCATTTCAAATTCATATTACATTGCTCACCTATTATTAATGGCAGTACATTAAAAGGAAAATGATAAGTGAGACACTCATTTCAAATACATATCAGATCACTTACTTTCTGTCAATGGAAGAGTACAAGAAGAGATGGTGATAAGCAAGATTTTCACTTTAAACCTATGTCAGACCACATATTTTCTGTCAATGAAAAGCACCAAATATAAAATTCTCATTTCAAATGTATAAATGTAAAACCACTTGCTTTCTATTTAAGGGAAAGTACCAAGAGAGATAGTGATGATTAGAATTTCCATTTCAAATGTATATCAGATAACTTACTTCCTATCAATGAAATAGTGCCCAATAGGCAAGATTTATATTTCAAATCCATATTATATAACTTACTATCTATTAATGGGAAATTTAAATTTTATAAGCAATATTCTTATTAGTGACTTATATCAGATCACTTACTTCCTATGGATGGGAAAGCATTAGAAGAGGCAGTGATGAGAAAGATTCTTATTGTAAACACACACTAAACCACTTACCCACTATGAATGTGAAAGTACAAGAAAAAATAATAATAAGTGAAATTCTCACTTCAGTTCTATTTAGATCACTTACTTGCTATCAATGTAAGAGCACAAGAAAAGAGAATGATAAGCAGAATTCTTATTTCAAATATACATCAGATCACTTACAAGCTATAAATGAGGAAATGCAAAAAATGGTGATGACCCAGATTTATTTGAAATCTATATCAGATCACTTACATTCTAACAATTGCAAAGTACCAGAAATATAATAATAACTTATTTCAAATATATATCAGATTACTTACCAACTACCAATAGAAAGGCACCAAAAAGGATAATAATAAGTAGGATTCTGATTTCCAATGTATATATCAAATTACTTACTTTCTATTAATTAGAAAATACCAAGAAGAAAAGTGATGAGTAGAATTCCCATTTACATGTATATCAGACCACCTACTCCCTACCAATGGGAAGAGCACCAAAATAATTAGTGGTAAACAGAATTGTCATTTGAAATTCAATCAGATTACTTACTTTCTGTTAAGTGAAAAGTATCAGGAGGGATAGTAATAAACAGAATTCTCAATTCAAATCCATGTCAAATCACTTACTTTCTATTAATAGGAAAAGACACCAGAAAAGATAGTTATAAGCAGGATTTCCATTTCAGATATCTATTAGCTCACTTACTTGCTATCAATTGAGGTACATCAGAAAATTCTCATTCAAATGCATATTAAACTTACTTTCTATCAATGGACAAGTACCAGAATAGACAGTAATAAGCAGGACTCTCATTTTAAATACATATCAGATCACTTACAATCTATTAGTGAAAAAGCATCAGATGAAATTATGATAAGTAAAATTTTCATTTCAAATCCATATTAAATCACTTACTTCCCATGAATGGGAGAATAGCAAAAGTAATAGTAATAAACAAGACTCTTATTTTAAATTTATATCAGATACTCACTTCCTATAAATTGGAAAACAGAAGAAAATACAGTAGTGAGCAGGATTCTCATTTTAAATCCATATCAGATAAACTTACATACTATCAATTGAAGAACAATAGAAGATGGTAATAAGCAGGATTCTTATTTCAAGTTCATATTAGACAGCTTACATGCTATAATGGGAAAGTACCAAAAGAAATAATGATAAGCAGAATTCACATTTCAAATGCATATCAGATCACTTACTTGCTATCAATTGAATAGCACCAGAAGAGATAGCAATAAGCAAGATTCTCATCTCAATTTCATATCAGATCACTTACAAACTATCAATAAAAGAGTACCAGAAAAAATGATTGGGATTCATATTTCAAATGAATAAGATTACCTACCATCTATCAATGGAAAGAGCACCAGGAGGGATGGTAATGATAAGAATTCTCATTCAAATGCATATAAGACACTTACAAGCTATTAATTGGAGAATACCAGGAAAAATAATAATGAGAAGAATTCTTGTTTCAAATGTATATCAGATTACTTACTTGCTAGCAATGGTAAATCACCAGAATAAATTATGATAAACAAGGTTTTCCTTTTCAAGGTATATTAAATCACTTACATGCTATTAATGAAAAAATATCAGAAAAGATAATAATAAGCAGAATTCATGTTAAAAAATATATCAGATTACTTACTCCCTATCCATGAGAGAGTAGCAGAATAACAATGAGCTTAATTTCTATTTTAAATTTAGAGTGAAAAACTTACAAACTATTGACAACATATATATAACCTATCAAATCCTATTTGACTTCAAAATAAAGGCTGCATCACTTACAAACTTCAATTGAAATAGTAGTTATGATTTTTATAACAGAAAAACACAATCAATAAAAAATTACTCTTTGTTTCCATTTCACTTACATGCTTGATAGCCAATAGCAATTATAAAAATGTTTTTCAATTTAAATTTGATTATATCACTTACCCCCTATTATATATATAACAGTCTATTAGCCATTTCTCTGATTATATATTACTTACTGCCTGAGAATATGAAAATAACATATGAAATATTTTCATTATTGGTGTGCTATTTTTATTTTTCCATAACTTACTCCCTTTTAATTTGAATAATTAGTATCAGTTTATTAGTATTAGCATTTCCATGTGCTTATCAGATTCCTCACCTGCTATTAACACAGGAGTGCAAAAAGGTCATTAAATGTTTTTGCATCACTATATCACTCACTTTCTATTTATATCAAAAAATATGCAAGTTAATAATTCTTCAACACACAATATATGACATACTTTCTTATAAATTAATCAATCAATTAATCAGTGAACCTTTTTCAGTTTTATCTTATAGTGATTACCTGATCATCCATCAATATCAACATTAATAACATTATTTTGATTAGTACCTTGTTAACTCTTACCTGAGCGTGTGAAAACCAACTTGCCAGCTCTTCACCTAGGTCATAGCCCATCCTAGCAGGATCTGGATGATTTGCAAAAGGTACCAAAACACTATATGGTATTAATATACACTTTTTTATATTTACTGTTTCACTTACTGTCTAATTGCATAGTCAATACATAGCCAGATATTCCTCTTCTGTGCTGTGATCAGTAACTTCTGCAATGATACATCACCCAGTACAGCTGCAGTCTGTTCCAGCAATGTGTCACATCCTGTATCTGGTTTATCCATTCCTGATAATATAATCAGCATAGCAGAACAGAACTTGAAGCTCACAGACAGACCTTCCAATTTCACAAATGTCTGTGGTGGAAATGACATACTACACAAATCCTTCCATATATTTATATCATCAAAGATCTTATCAGCATTCTTTTTCTGCCTTGCAAGTTGGTTCTCCAAAGACAGTCCTATATCTTCAAGCTGGAATGCCTGTGCCAGAAGTGCATCCCATTTAGTAAATACCACCACAACTGGCACTAGTATCCAATCCAATCAGTTCAGAAGCTATTATCAAGAAGAATTCATTACCATTTCCAATATTACAATCACAAAAGAACCTTTCCTCTGCAACTGTAATAGCACGATGGTGTTGATCCATTGAGATACAATACCTGCTTACACAAGTAAGCTCATTCAACCCCAGTCCAGTATATCCACTCACCAAATTGCATGAATCTGCTTTCTGAGAAGAGTGGTGCTGGTACACATAGCAATGAACTTCTTCATCTTCTCAAACTCATCCACATGGCCAGCCTCAAAACCCTCAGAGTCATGGAAGACAAACTTCTCATTGCTTTTGAAAACCATCTCATGATTGATGTCATGCTTTCCACACTGCAAGACCCAAGACAGCTACAAAGACACCACAGTGATAGCAATATGGCTAAATACTCACCTCCCTGGATCCCTCAATGTTAAAATCAACCTGATTTTATGTCAATAGGATTAGCATCCACCATATCCCAGCTTATCAACCATACCTTTTCTCCTCGATCATTGTAGATCTCTGGATTTTCCGTCGAGTTGCAAATCCACCGAAGAATGGTCGTCTTCCCGGCATTCGCCCTGCCGATGATGAGGATTCTGAATCTTCCAAATTTCTCCATAAGACCTGGGTCAACATGCTCCATGAAATGGGAGATATCCAAGGGTTTCTTCTGCACGTCAGTAGCACTTGGACTGTCGGAGCATGACTCGAGAGAGATGGGGTCTGCTGTCCGTTCCACAGTCGGATCTGAACCTGCATCCCGTGTCTCAATATTGAGGGGGCTGGTGTCTTGAGTTCGAATCGGGATGTCGTTTGATTCGCTAGGGACTGTGCTAGGTTGCACGATGGGTCCGCTGGAATGCTGGGTAGGCACTGGGGATAGTCGGCCTTTGCTGGAGATGAGCGATCGGAGGCGTCCGAACGGTTTCTTGAGAGTGGCCTTCATGCTAAGAGTAGTCAAGGAAGCTGGAAGGCGGCTGATGGCTAAGAGGAAGATGGTGAAGCAAACGATAGACGGTATGGGGAGTTTCAATGTCAATGGGAAATGCCGCACCGCTTCCTAATGAGGTATGTCTGGCCCCTTTCCCTTTATCAATCCGTGATGCGGCTTAATGTTTGTCCGACTCACCGTTGACCGGGACCGGTCGACCCACATACATCCAGTTGAGGGTAAAAATACAGTCGCACAATATCCCTGTATTTTTATGTTCTAATCAAGCATTCAAAGAAGTCCGGTCTATATATCCGATTATATTATTACACTGTCTTGCACCCTTTCGATCCAACCGCAATTCCCTACGTCAAACAAAAGGTGGGGCGTCATTAACGTTACACCATATGACTAAGAAAACAATGTATGGCACCCAGCCGCTCACCAATCGCTGACTATCGGCGAGTATCTCATCGTAAATACAACCTGTCCAACTAAGCACCAGGCTCTCCCACACTTACCAGCGTTGTGGTGATGCTCACCGGGACACCATTTTCGAGGAGGTCGACTTAATAAGACGGACCTGTTCGAGATCATCCTCTTGCGCCGCCATCGCCCTGGAAATCCAACACGTGTGTCGTGTTAGCACGAGCCACGAACGAAACATAAATGGGAGCACAAAAACTTGTCCGGAAAGCCAGACAGAAACCTGCATAACCATCCCCATGGAGCATATCAAACCCGTGAAGATGACGAGTGAGGCCATCGTGTGGCTAATAACCTACGAGGAATGTGACAAAGTCAACTCAACGACAGACAACGGAAAATGGAACATAAAGGAACGACGTATGAGGATGACGACAGGAAGGATGGGAATAAAATTGTTACTGTTCGCCCCCTTTAGCATGTGTTGGTGACGCCGTCCATGGTACTCACAAACCAACTAGGCGCGACACCGTTCACTTCCCAAAGTCGTCTTGCGAACCTTGACAGCCTCGCACCCTCTTCCACGTGTCACAACAAAGCGACAATGGGTATAATAGCGACAGGTCAATCGTCGCAATACATACCACAATCACCTAATAATTATATGGTTCCCTCGTTGGCTGGACCATTCTTATCTCCATCCAGTGATCGAGCAGGTTGATAACACAAGAGCAGCAACAGAGAAGGTGGATACCGACAGAAGCGGTCCACGAAATAAAGGGTGATGAGGTTCACGGGCGAAAGATTAGTCGCCGATGTTGGCGGCGAGCGCAATTCCAAGTTGTATTGCGTCAGTAACATTGCTGTGTGAACGACTTACGATCAGACACGGCGTAGGTAGGCTGGCAATTAGAAAGCGATAAGTCCTCGTGGGAATGTCACATGTCACATGTGCCACACTGCGACGTCATTGAAACCGACCGACATTATCTCCAACAACACACGCCGCACAACAGCACGGACCCTACCGGAGGCCCCCTCCGATCCTTCCGATGCATCACCAAATCTAAGATGTCTATCACATATCTCAGTCTGGCGAACCCGCTCCGACCCGCCACATACTACAGTTGTGCCTTGGGGGAACTTGGGTGGGTATATAGTACTATACACATGGGGGTAGCCAATAGGTGGTGCTATATCTGGTTTTGAGCCATTACACGCCCAGCGCTCATAGCAACAATAATTGGTACACATTCCCGAATGACCCATAGATTTATGAGGACGAATAAACCGCCACATATCTGTAGACAACCGTGAGGTAATAGAGTGGTAGGAACACCAGCTGTTGCGGATGATTAGCGCAGTATCAGCCGTCGTGACAAACCAATGATAGACACCGAGGCTGGCAAGCTCCTTTCGAATGTCCGCCTCACTCTCCATCATCTTGAGCTGTGTTGCTTCGAGACGCTCACTTCATCTGACCTCTTGCAATTCTTCGATCGCTTTTAGATGATGAACGGACGAAAGACATTGCATTGTGTTATTAGACGTGCAGGTGACGATAACAGACATGAAAAACAGATGACACCCACCTTCTTGTTCAAATTCCGCACCTTCGCGGTAGGATCCAGTTACCCCAGTAGGCAGTATAGATAAAATTCCAGGTTCTGCTACTGTCTCACCATTCATCGTCCCATCAAATTCGTAACGTCGTACGAGACACTTGCCTTCGTCCCGTTTGTTCATTCCCGTTCTGAGAAATACCGTCGGTCGGCATACTTCCAGACAAGTTTGGACTGCGATTGTACCCCCGAGGTGGTGTCGCACTCCGACTCAACATGCCACTTTCCCTATCTTCGCGCGTGAAAATTACTGGCATGACGTTCTGGTTGTCTTTCACTCGGGGCGTAGCAATCCTGCAAACAGCTTGTTCAGTCGTCAAGCTCACCTTGAGATGAGGCACCCGACGGCTCTTTGTACCAACCGATCTGCCAGCGCGTAAAATATGTTTTTGCCACGAGGAGACTCCGAGGGCCAAAACGGCATTCGTACGAGCGTTCATTTACTTTTTAACATGACGCGATCTGCAGCCGTCGCATGAAAACATGCCTGCGGGGGAAACGAGATCTCCCAGGCGTTGTGGGAGCCAAGGCGGTCATACAGGACTTGAGACGGACCCGCTGGTGTAGCGCCGCAAATGACTCGTCAGATTTCAGGAGACCAGGGGGTTATACGTACATACGAGAGGCCCGATCGGATATAACTGCGACCTGGAACTCTGCTAGGAGTGCGGCCCTATAGTCGATTCAATGTGCCGTAGCCAAGTATGAAGGGACATTCGAAAGTCACCAATAAGACTGATCCCGGACGGCGCCCAAAGCCCACCACAAGTGTGAGAACGACGGGGCAAGGACCGATGCTTCTTGGCCCAGTGACGTACGAGACGATCATATTGCTAGAGTGGCAACAGTGCGCCCCAGAAAAATCAGGTCAGACACCTAGGAACGCCGTTCTGCGCACACAAGACAACGCATTCATTCGCCGCGCGTGGCCATGCGACGTTTGGTGCCCACTGGCGACATGTTCCTCCGCAGTACATGTTCTCCCGAGCTGTGTTGCCACTATGCTGCGGACTGCGGTCGCTCAGGTTCGATGATAGTTCGCCGTCACGCTTATGGATCCTTGTGTGAACCGTTTGAGTTGGCCCGTGTCGCCCTGTACATACGTGGAGAACAGTTCTAAAGGCGCAGACGTGTTTCGTTTTCGCTCAGCCACGTTCGATGGCAGTGTGGGGGTAGCATCGCAAACCCCGCCTCGGGACGTCCGATCCGAAGCTGCTTCGGCCGCGCGGGGGAGTTAAGGCAGGGGACTACTTACCCTTTTTGCGTAATGAACCCGACGTGTTCTAGTAAAAAGAGACTACCTGTTGCCTGGTGACGGGTGCTGGAATCCCGAGCCACTCGGGCGTTGTCGTCCGGCGACGGTAGCCTTCTACATACGTGCTTTCGTTTGGTGACGACGCGCTTCTGAGGAAGAAAACCCAAAACTGCCGACCGTTCGTTTATTTGGTGTCTGTTTGAATTTCTTTGGTTATGCCACGGATGTTTCGAAGATGACCCTATCACTGCTGCCTAGACGTCTTCGGCGTCAACCTCTGTCATGTCCCTTCCGTTTTTTGTCTAATGAGGTGGCAATCCAGGGGAGAGGTGCGTAGACGCCCCTGGACTGCCATCTCGCTAGGTATGTAAGTCACGGATCACGGAAGTTGTAAGTAACTCAAACAGAAAGCAGCTTTCTCCATACTTATTTATAGCACGTCAAGGCCCAGTGTCGCCAATCAACATTCCTGACTTTTGACGTCAAAGGTAATCGTGGCTCGACCCTCGTCTCACGGTACCTTTGTCTGGAAAGAAAACATGTCCTAGAGAAATCAGGAGATTGTCCCCCCCCCCGTACCGTTTTCGCAACGACGCTCGTTGGGTTCGCAGTCCGTGTCGTCACAGGGCAAGGCACTGAGGCGGATGGGCTGGAAGATCAACCAGCCGAATCGATCATGTCGATGACACGATCAGAACCGGAACTTTTGGCTTGAGCGGTAGTGTCTACTTGAAACATCAACTTTTCTTTATTGTCCGACTCACCTGGTCCACTGAAACTGCAATGCTTGCCTTCCAAATGGTTGTGGATATCTCCGCTTGCGATGATGAAGACGCTCCATGTTCTGAACATGCGTCATATTCAGCGCGCGTCGTTGATCAATGCAGGCCGTCCCGGAGTGGACAAGAGCGGTAAGATCCCAGCTTGAACGCATGACAGATGGTAAATGATAAAGTTGGTGAATGCAAGACGTCGGCAGACAACCCTTTTACATTAACGTGGGAATAGTGTAGGTCCGTTGCAGTGATTACATGATGACGGATTCAAATCGGCTAGGAACCACATTCATGTCCCTACTGTACAGAAACGAACCTAGGAAATAAGTTCCGCTGAAAATGTCTAACATCCAACAATAAAAGTACGTTCGAGCAGACCGACATCCACCTCACCCGATGGTGATCGTCTGGTTCAGCGTCTCCAGGTCAGGATAGAGCCCAGCCTACATCCAATCAGGTCCCATCATATGTCAGTATGCCAACAGCCACCGATATTTCAACTCACCCCGAGGAGCATGGTGTGCGCGATACCAACCGATGCAGTACCTTGCGCAGCCGAGCTAGGCACCTGCACAGTGAAGTTCTGGTACGGGGGCAGTTCTGGCTCATGCCTTTGCGGGTCGAACGCCCCATTGTACAGGATGTTGCCCATGTTGTCTGCAGGGGGTGTGCAGGGGCGATATGGACAAGACTGCAGGCCGATGACGACGGCAACTTCCTCAGACGCTGACAGGGAGAGCTGGGAAACAAATGGCGTGATAAGTGAAGTAGTCTGGGCGGAGAGACGAGGGAGGGGGACATGGAGAGCGGCGTAACATACCGGGCGCTGCACTTGGACAATGAATTGATCTCCCGGGCTCACAATTTGATTGGCAACCGGCAGTCCGATGTTTACCCTCTGTGCGAAGACGACGGCGATAAAGGGGACGAGGGCGAACAAGGATCCGATCATGATGAGCGAGTACTAAGGAATGCGTGACGAGAGAGTTGACTGCCACGAGCAAAGGTCCTCGAGTGCACCACCATTTATACCCGGGAAGGCAGTGGGAGAAACGCATAGCGAATGGGTATTGCTGCATACTGCTCGAAAACGCGCAAGATGACAGCCATCTTGCGCCCTGTCGCAGAAAGCAGTGCTTGACAATTTCGCGGCTAGGATGATCGCACTGAAAGTTATGGGGGGACGCGAGCAACGTGTCTGGGGGTGCATCGCGAGGAAGCCGGGTCGCATGGAGGCATTCGAAGCCCGTCTGCTGACTTCGCCTGGACTTGGCTGATGCAGCTCGCGGGGATGGGCTTCGAATGCCATCTGCAAAATGCCTTAAAGGGTGGTTGCAAAAAGGATTGATGACCGGCGAAGGACTCAAAAGTCAGTACCAAACGGAAGGGCCAAACGGACTCGCTTATTATGAGTTGCAGTTACACATGAACAGGCACTGCTACCCCCAATTGGTACCCCAATGAATATACAACACCTTCACCACTTTCGTGTTCAAGTATGAGCTTCTACGCCTCTTGAAATGATCAGTACCAGTCGTTCTTGGGATCATATCCATGTCGCTCGCCGAGCATGTGCCGAAGCGGCGCTTCAATTATAATTGGTGTGGATCCTTGCGGAGTCCGAACTAAGACTGCGGGGTCTGTAATATGTTGTGACGCTCTAGTTCTGCTGGACGCCACTGTCCGATGATGGCCGCGCCACAACGCAAGTTCGTGCTCTCGGCCTGTCCTGCCCGTTGGCCGTAGCTGCGCACGTTGGGTCATAGCCCCACACGGTCTTGACGTACCGCCCGCTCTACTCCCAAGGCCTATTTCCAATGGTCTACCTGCGAACGAGCTTCGATGAGCCATGTTCGTCCTAGCTTCCGAAGCAGTCCAAGTTGTGAAATTCTTCGTCGGTCGCACGTTCCAGCTTGCTTCTCGCGTTCCTCTGGGTTGTTTGCCTAGGTCGACCGGTCGTCTGACAAGGAACACTGGGTAACCTAGCAGTAGACCCCTGTGCAGATATACAGAGATCGGTCGTCACGGTCAGTCGTTTCTTCGTTGCGTTTGGAAATACCTGATAGTCCAGCATCATCATTATTCAACACATGAGTGGGTCAGACAGGACCTGGGGACGATGTCAGTCAACGGCAAACGTGGCGCGAGCCGATGCCGAGTCCAAACCCCAAGAACCGATTGATCTCGTTTCCATAACATGCGATTGAAGCTCAAGAGTAGTGAGGTGGATCGACCGACGTTCACGAACGATACGTTTCAGATAGCCCGTGGCCGTTTCAGTCGAGTCACGCGAACAACATTGAATAAACGAATAAACAAATAAATAAAAAATTAATGCCAATTTTCCTGCGATACGGTCTGTTTTTTCCTTGGTTTGTGCTTTCTTTGGATTCACGAAGCCTTGCTTGCAGACGGGATGGCTGTGTTGGATGATCCATATTTCCGGGATGAAAGATCACCGAACCAGCCGGGCGTGTCGTCCGTTCTCATTGCCACGTATGGTTCAACGGCCATGTCCACCCCGGACCGGGCTGGGCGCGATGTCACCTTGGTCTTGTTTCCTTGACATTTAGATTTTCTTTTGGATGTCGCTTATTGTGGGACAGCGTAACCGAGGTCTCGGACATCCGGACGTGACGTCAACATCAACCCGGCGTTCCAGCTATCATTTTCTGCCCACTCTCGCGAGGTCAGTCGATTTGGCCGAAATTTGCGATGGGACTGGCAATATCCAGTATTACAGGCACTCCCATGGACGAAACTTGATCGAAGGTGATGGCGCCACAACGCCTCTCGTGTATGTACAAGGTATCACTTCATTATCAGCATCGTGATGGCGGATTTGACGCGGCTTTACATCATGGGGATGCTCAAAGCACCCGGCACGATGCTCGCCTGTCGGGAAGCCATCACATGTGTCGCCGCAAGTACTCTAGTTGCCGTTGAGTTCTCGGTTTCCCCTTCTCAGGACGGGCTATGTAGACTAGGCGGTGGAGTTGAGTCCGGTGGAAGGACATGTGTTACTGTAATTTGGTCCGCGTTTCGGACCCCGCTGACACATGGTCACCATCCGGCCCGACCCCCCTCCTCCCCCGTTCCAGCCACTGGCAACCTCAGTCCCGCCGTTCCTCCGAGTCCTCTAACAAGCGCAGACGACCGTCGAACGAAAAATATGCCACGTCCCGGTCCTGACCCTGTCACGTCAAGGGATGATGTGGCTGCACGTTTTTTCCATCGCTGGCCAAGATTTCCGCTGGATCCTGGCGCATCTGATGGTGCGGCGCAGACTGCCGTGATGAGTATGAAGCCGGAACATGCAATGGGCCTTGGCTGCTGGGAATTACTGAATACCCGGAGTCCGAATTCGGCGCCTGCATCAATCTTACAGCCGGTGCATCGGAAGACTTGGTTCGACAGAGGGTGGTGCTATGACGACGCTCCCGCCAGCGAGAGAATAGCGTTTCCTTGTATGCTGCTTGCTTTATTATGTCAGAATCGACTCAACTCCCATCGAAACCGTGCAGCAATGCCAAGCTAAATCAACGTGGACAGCTTTATCGGTCGTCCCATCAAATTTTCGGCGCCATCAGAATGGAAGCTCAGTTTCTCCACCGAATGCTACTTTGTGCGATGTGTACGATGGCGGTCACGTACGCGCCACGTTGCTGTGTCTCTCTTTCGCATGCCACCGTGATTGGGAGGCGCCATTCGCGTCACAGATAAGTCGGCGCGCTCTTGTTTCCTTCGTTGGTCGTGTGGCGCACTGACGAGTGTCTCTAGGGAGGGAGGTGAAGGACAGGTACCCGTACAATAATTGCATTTAGAAATCTAATGTACTTTCTCCTTGAAGCACCCGAGTACATATTCAGTCAAACAAGTCAGGACCAACCGATGTCCGTTTAGGGCCTTGGGTGGGGTAAAATGTCGACGCATTTCCAAGCGGAGCAATGACCTTATCGCTCTCTTTGACGCTCTAAGTTGATTTGTTACCTAGCGGTGTCATACATACTTCATGGCAAAAATACCGACATGGTTGATGTGCTCGCTTCCGAGACTTTTTTTTTTTTTTTTTCCTATGGCCTGAGCTGTCCAGGGACGTGGTTGTTGATAGGCCTGCCTCGGAGATGAATTTCATAATGTTCATGTTAGAGTGGTAGTGAAGGGAGTGTGCCCTGTACTACCTAGAGACGTCTTTGATGGGGCAATGACAACCCTTGAGCTGGTAGAACGTGGATTAAGCGAAAAAAAAGAGCGACGACAAATGTAGGAACGCGTGACAGACAGACAACACCATATCTGGTAAGTGATATCAGCCCCGGAGCAAAAGAAGGAACATCGTCCGGGCATCGGCACCATTCCGACGGAAGTCGTGCCGGTCAGCAAAAATTGACCGTTCGAGTGTTCGTCGCTGGTGCATGCGGACGGTCTTCGAGTGCGCCGCCACCGTTCTCAGGCATACTCTGGCTTGTGATTGTTCGACTGTGTGCGGTCGTCAAAAACGCCTGATATCAGATGCAGGAACGGGTTCTCAGGCAGACCCTTGCGAATGCCCACGGCGGCCACATGTTGTTTATATTCGCAGGCGTAGGTGCTTTTCCCGTAAGCAAAAGGGAATGGATTGCGTCGCCATTTAGACGGGTATGGGGCCAGAAGCGGGGGCGTTCCGGGGCGGAAAGGTGATCATTGCCACTACCGACGGAGGAGCTGGGAACCAGCGGATGGGTCAGCTATCGTGGGCCAATGAGGGTGTTCATTTGGTGAGCGAAAATAGGGAGTTATTCCGAGGAAGGGGAATGGGGGCGTTAGGGGGAGAAAGCGAACGTTGGAGGGTCTCGCACTGCAATAGAATTGTGTTGCGAAGCGTAGTGGCATCGGGCGGAACTAAAGTATTAGAGTGCGAAAAAACGGATACGAGAGATAATGATTACGGAGGGGTAAGCGAGCTCGGATGATGCGTAATAAGCGTGGCAGGGAGGGCGAGGAGGGAGGAGGAGGTAACGAAGGCGGTGGGATCTGGCTTACCTCATCCGGGGGTTTTTAGGATGGTGACATCGGCTAGATAAGGATGGAAATGAATATAAAGAAATAATATAGAAATGATAAATATAAAATAAAGGTAAATCGGAATTAGCCGAGAAGATATTCGGGAAGGGAGACTTGTTGGGTTATGTACCCCTCGTCTTCTGACCACGACCATCCCCTCCAAACGCCCTTTTCTCGCATGGTCCTTTGAGCGTTCTGCTCTCCCTCTCTCCTCCTCCCCCGACAAAGCCTCGCCGACACCAAGGATACCGCTTGTAGTACGTTCACTCTGGCACCATCGCTCGCCCTCCTCACCTCTTTGCCAGATCTCGCGACCCTTGCCGGCTTCTACCCTTCCGCTCTCGACATCCCCTCAAAGGACCGATCAGTAGTACGCTTGAGCTCGGCTCGCTGCTCTGATCTTCTGCTCTGATCCTCCTACACTGCTCCGCAGCAAAAGGGCCTTCGCTGAACACCGTTCGCGTACCTTTTCTGTCCCCGCCCCGAATTATACCGTCTACCGTCTAATCTCCAATCAGCTTCTTCGCCTTGCGCGTCGTCGGTTATCATCCCTGTACTCTTGCTTCCCTGTAGATTTATATTCACCATGACAATGCCGCTTCCGATTGCCCCCACTTCCGACGATCAGTCTCCATCCTCCGACGATGGCTCTCTCTCCCCGCAATCCCCGCTCTCTCCCTCGGCCGTCCAGTCTATTTATTCATCCGAACCTCAAAATGCCTCAAAGCCTCAATCGCCCACCTCCGTCCCCGCTGTGACTCAGGCCAAGAGGAAGCCCAGCCGTCGTGCCAATACCGCTGAACGACGTGCCACCCATAACGCCGTGGAGAGGCAACGTAGGGAAACGTTGAACGGCAGATTCCTGGCAAGTCCTTTCCCGATCCCACGTGTGTCTGAGCGATTAAATCGCGCTTTCAGGACCTTGCCGCATTACTCCCGAATCTCTCTCAGATCCGCCGGCCGTCCAAGTCTGCTATCGTGAACTCCTCTATCGCCCACATCCACGCCTCTCGTCGTCACCGCCTCCTCGCCTCCCGCGAATTACGTCTGCTCAAGCTCGAATCTGACGCACTCCGCCGTGAACTCAACGAATGGCGTGACCGTGCAGGTCTTCCTCGTGTAGACGAGCCCGTCAGGGGGGATGGATTCTTCATGGTCCTCAGTGCTGAGATCGAGGTTCTTACTACCGCCGGCGGGGAAGAGGAAGATGACGGCCAGGGACAGTTTGATGGTTTCGAAGAAGGAGATGAGGAACTTTCTGGTTCCATGCCAACAATCATGGACGACAACGAAGACCTCATGGTCACTGACCCGCTCAATTCCGGCGCCGTTTTTGGGCACAGCATCACTCCAGGCAGTACAAATTCTGCTGATATGAAGATGGTACGGCTAGTTCCTGCGCCGCAGCCCGCCTCGCAGGGTGGCCCGATGATCGCTCAGATGCCACCGTCCGTCTCTTTTGAGAATCCAGCGATGCCTGCCCTCTACGAACCTCAACATCTCTCAGGCACCACTCATATCGGACCACATGGCATCGCCACCCCCGAGGTAGACAAAGTTTCCGGCTGGGCTGCGAACATGTACCCGGGATACAGCCCCCAAGTACAACTTCAACCTCAACGGTCCATGATCCATCCATCCAACGGTGCTCAAGCCGTCGCCCACTCTCCCCCCTCTGCATCGGCTGCGGGTTTCCCTGACTATGCCTATCTCGCCAAGCTCAAGCGTCAGCAATTGTTGGCTTTACAGCACCAGCACGGTGCACTTACGTACGCCGTTGATGGTGATGACGCCTCTTCCGTCGGCTCGAGTCAGGGGGGACGAGAGAGAAGCGGGAGTGCCTCCGCCGGAAGTGGATTCGGCACGCCTCATAGCACCCCTTCAACGGGAAGTTATGAACTGTCGAACGCACTTTCCGATTTCACACTTGCGAGAAGGATGGGCAACGCGGGACCTCATATCAACACGGGTGCGTCTGCGTGGAGTGGCGGGGGGGAGGATGCGATGAACGGGATGGTTCCAAAGCAGGCTATGAGCTCTCCGATGCACCTGGTTCCCAACGGTAGCGGATATGGGGTGGTGCTGTAAGCGGAGGGCGGTCGTCGTACGTTCCATCTTTTTTTGGACGCCCTGTCGTCAATGGCCTCGTTGTACACATTTTACTAGCTCTTGCCATGCCTGGCTCTTGGACGTTGACGTGGGGTCTGTGGCCTCATCGTTTTTGTCTGTTATCCGTTGGTTCGCTCACTCTCTCTTGTGGTGTGACGTGACTCGTTTTGGATGGGTCCGTCCCACCTGTGTTGGTTCCATGCACCCTGCTGTTATCCCATCGCAGTCGACAGTACAAAATTCAACATCCTCCAACCGTTCTGGTCGTCGCTGCGCTCACCCTCTCTTATAATTAGCGCAAGGTATTGATTGTCGTTCGTTCCTTGTGTCTCCCTTTCTCTCTAGCTGCACATGCGCAAACAGAAATCACCCTGCCGCTCGTTTTTTTGTTCCGGTTCCGATTTCTCGTTCAGCCCCACTTAATTGTTGTACGTGCGCGTTGTCAAATCGATATCTTTGTAATTTGTGACGACTGGAAGCGTCATCCCCCAAGCGACATCGATGTGATGCGTATTAAAAAAAGGAATATATTTTCTGATCAAGTGAACATGGATGCAGGTATATATAACTCTGTCGGGTGACTCGAACGTGTCCATAGGCCTAGGAGGCATTTGAGCGGTCGTCGGGCCGCGCGAGGCATGGGCTGGGTCGCTGTCCAGATTGCGAAACGCGGCTCGCCACGCGTGCGCGGAAGGAAGGAGGCGAAGGGGGCGACCACGCAAAGCAAAAGCAAAAAAAAAGGGGTACAACAACCCCAAACGGGCGAGACCGTGCCCACGTCGCGATGGACGGACGGGACCAGGCCCGTGTCTGTCCCTATGGAAACATAAATATAGACGAGGGTACCGG
>JBBPKT010000227.1:0-24724 GCA_038089395.1 Pulveroboletus frians | reverse complement strand
AAAAGAAGAAAAAGAAGAAGAAGGACTTACGTCAATCCATCCCTCACTGCAGGCTGACGGTCCTGGCCTCGAGGCAGGGATTCATACGCCTCGCTGTCAGGGCCCGAGAGAGACACAGAAAGATAGACGGGATAGATTGAATGGGTTGTATCGATTGGGATGGGATCTGGCGAGTGCAGTTCAACCGTTCAACGAGGAATCCCTTTGCAATCGATCAGCGTGTGCATTGACATAAGGAAACCGTCGACGCTTCCCCCCCTCCACGATCCACTGCCTGGTGGAGGAAACCCACTCCCTCTTCCGTGGATGAAAGGATGGCGCATCAGAAACACGCGTGATCAACGTGGTTGGCGCAATGTCCGTCTCAGGCTTGTCGTCGATGTCGTTACCGTCTTGTGCGGTGCCGTCAGAATATAAGCCTATGCTGTACATATGTCATTTGCTGCGACCATTCCGTCATGTTGGCCATGTTCAGGGCAACTCGACGTAGATCAGGACAAGTCTCTTACGGGAGCATGTCGAGAGGACCCGCGTCTATCATACGAATGATCCGCCTTGGCAAACGACAGTGCAAAACGCAATGTCATTCATAAAACGGGTTCGTAACCAAATCATTTACCAAAAATCGTTAATATCCGTAAGAATGCAGAAGTCTACAAATCTGCAAACCAATCATGGGGAATGGATCGTGAAGCGTATGTGTGACGAGACAAGAAGATCGAGGAAACGGATTGCTACACAAATATGTGACTGCCGGGACCAACAACGCGGGAAGACGCTCTCCTTGGATAAGGTCAAAGATGATAAGTAACAGGAAACGAGAACGAGATGTGGCTGAGAAATCCATCCGACAGCCCAGACGAGAAACAAAAGGCGATAACGTACGATACAGCAAAAGAAATCAATTAACGCAAGGAGGCGCAGAGGCAAAACGAGGAGAGAGACGGGAACGAGACGACGAGTCAAAAAGGCGAAAGACGACCACGGACGATAACAATAAGAGAGATTAGGATACGAGTCCAGAGACGACTGGGCCGAGATCGAGCGAAACCAAAAAAGAGAAAAGTCTATGTTGCGATGCCGTGGTATCAAGCTGCATTTGAACCTGATGAGCGGGAACGGGTAGCATGTGTTGCGTACGGATAGTTGATCGTTTTACTGTTGGGAGGACTGTACGCAATGTCGGGGTTAGGTATCCAACGTTCGTGAATCACTTCTCTATCCGAATCTTCAGATTGGGAACGAATGATCTTTTGTGGGGAACTAGTGGGGATAGGCATCGTCCGGGGTTTGGAAGGCGGTATAGGAGAGGTAGGACGGAGGTTGGAAGACCGGAGGGGTGTCTCATAGCGGAAGGCGGGTGTCATCGTGCGTGCGGGTGTGACAGGTCTAGAGGCAGGAGAGACAGAAATGCTGCGCATGTGGTGTGAAGTATAGCGGGCGGGGGTAGGGGTGGCAGGTGGCATGGGGGGCATGGGAGGAACAGCGCCATAGAGGGATGCGCCAGACGAAGAAACGGACTGACGACGCGCCTCACCAACAGCAGCAGGGGCCGCAGAAGCGGAGCGAGTGGGTGAAATCGAGCGAGTGGCAGATTTGAGCGCCATGCGACTAGTCTCTGCGCGCAGAGCCTGACATTCTTGTACTTTTTGGGTATAAAGGGATTGCTACGGGTTAACGTCAGCGACACATGGAATTCATCATCGCCGCGGGTCATTTACCTGTCTATGGAAGGCAGGTGAGGTGATGGAATGGAAAGACGGAGACGGGGACGTACTGTTTAAGCTCAGCTTCCAACTTTGTCACGGTAAGTTCCATGTCGTCCAGTTTCCCTTTGAGAGTGGCCTCGACAGATTTGGCCATTTTTGTTACTTCGGAATGTGCGAAGTGGTTGACGAGAATAGCTCTGAGTAGCGCAGCACTCAAAGCGAGGGAAGAAATCTGGGCGGGCGGTATGAGTCAGACGAGGGAAAAAATTTTCACAAATGGGTAAAGGGTACGGAGGGTGGGACGAACCTGGTCATCTTGTTGTTTTTCGTCATGTGTTAACCACTCTTGGAGTTCTTTGTGGAGAGTGGATACCTCTTCGACTGAACATTTTTTGGCAGCTACGGCGGCGACCTTGTCTTCGAGACGACGAGCCTCGGCCCGGGTGCGGGAGAACCCAGGTTCGACGATGGGGAAGCGAGGTAGCTGGTGAAAAGAGGGATCAAGGGCCTCTTGCATGCCGCCCCGCCGCCGTGGGGTGGCATATCCGCTTGCAGAGAAGTCAATACGGATAAGACGGACATCGTCACTGGCAAAGTGTTCACGGCAGAAAGGACAGACGGGTCTGAGGCGGGGCAGTGTCTTTTCAACGATCTTGTGGCAGCAAGAGGAACATAGGACGTGGCCTGTGAACGAGTGAGACATCTATTGTTGAAAGAGGAGGAAGACGGACCGCAGGGGATGGAATGAGGAATGCAATGCGGGCCGTACTCTTCTGCGCACACGTCGCAGACCGAACCAGGACTGAGCGTCAGCATGAGGGTCAAGACGATGAAACCCTTGCCAGGTTTGCTAGTAAAAAAAGTTTGACAAGGGATATCGCTCGACGGGATGGTGGAGGATAAATAGCATGAGGAAAAGAGAGCGTCGTGCCAAACTTTAATCAAGGTTGGGATGGACCAAACAAACGGGCACTGCTTCATAATCACACTAGTCATACATTATTCAACGTCCCCTTCTAGATCTCTCTCGACGTATTATTTGATCCTAGTCTAGGGTTAGGGCAAAGGGCAAGCGCCAAGTGACGCGTACAGGCCGCCCTGCACAGCCCCCGCTACCCGCCGTGCTCATCGTCCCCGACGTCGCGCTCGTCGTCGCGAGAGACGTTATCTTGTACAGTCTAGAACGTCGTTATCGATGGGCACCATCTCTTCTGATAGTGGCCCATCTCCGCTGGGCTCACCTACGGCAGCGCTGGCTCAGCCAGTTTTAGCACACGCCGCGTGTCCACCTCGAGCTGTGCCTGCCACATGCCTCTCTCCAACGCTCTGTACCGTTTATCTACCCGACCAAGTGCGTTCGCCTCGCGACGTCGACGATCTCACAGCCCACCTTATTTCCCGTGAGGATCGTACAGGCCTTACGACAACATTCCTCTCGTTTACCTGTAAGCGCACACCCTCTTTCTCCCGTAGATAAAGGCGATAGAGCTGCCCCCTGTCACATTCCAGACCCTCCTTCGTCTTCTCGTACAAAACCTTACTCTCTTGAGGAGTAAGAATCCACACGAGGATCGTGAGATGTGGCTCGTCGATATGAAAAAAACTCTTCCCCGCAACATGCCGCTTTCATTTGCGGTCCATGTACAGAATCCACTGATGGATCTTTCGGTACAGTACACGTACATGAATGGATATCACTCAACACCCACCCCCTGATCTATTGAATGTCCCACCGATTCGGGAACTCGAGGCACCGGCGGTACAACGGTTCCACCTGATCAGCCATGTATCCACTTCCATCGAACCCAGTAGCACTATCAGCTCCGGACGATGTTCTCGATCTCGAGTTGAACACGGACACATGCCGCTTTGCCTTCTGGCGTCTGGTCTCCCAAGACGGCCTCACGTTTACCTCCCCCCATAGTCGCTTCGTACAGAAGCTCGAGCAGCTTGATCCATTGCTTCCCCCATATATGCCTTGCCTCCATGCCACCCACATCCAGCGCAGCTGAAAGTTTCATCAGATATCGTCCCGTGACTTTTATATACACACACCATATAACAGCTGCGCGGCGACCGCGGTCGAGAGTAACCGCCCGTCGTTCAACATTCTTGCAAAATAGGTCCAATACCGAGGCAACCGGAACATGTCGTCCAACGGTCTTGCAACAGGAGCGGCCATGATGAGAAAGTATACGCGCATCATCCCAGCGATCCGTGCCACGTACTCGCCCAACAGCTCTTGTTCGCCGCGCACGCGGTACCCCATCGCTTTCTTGCGCTCGTCACCCTTCCACTCGATCCCACCAACATCGGTCGACGGGACAACGCAAGGTACCGGCCAACCGCCGGATCGCTGTACAAGCTTCGCGAAAAAGATGTCGGAGAAGGCGGGCAACCTCTCTAAAAGGTTCGCGGCGACAAGCGCCAGAGGGGTAGCGCTCTTCTTCTCTGCCGTCACTTCCGTCTCCGCTTGCAGCAATATTGCTTTTGCCAAAGAGGAAAGTGAGGCCAGGTACAGTGGTTCAGGGAGACCCTGTTGTGGATTGACGAGCTCAAAGATTTGGTTGGCCTAGACAGGTTCGTAAGTGATGGTCCACACTGAACGAGAATAGCTCACAATCCGTGTTATTGTGGGCTGGTCCTGTGTGAGTTGTCCTATCTTGGGCGTGATTTGTCTTCGAATAGCACTCCATCGTGGCTTCAATGCCTTGTCGGACTTGACGGTCTTCATTGGACCAGCTTTTAGGTTCTATACCATTTCCCCTCAGAGCCCGCAGCAATATCCGTCTAGAGTAGTGCTCACCTTGAGTGTCTGCCGTGCACGCATCCAGTCTTCCTCGGGTAGAGCCATGCCGAGAGCATTTCTCCCCCTTTCCGCCGCTGCCAACGATGCTCGTTTTGCCCGTTCGGCCTCTTCTCTGGCTTGCTGTGCTGCCTCCTCTGCTTCTTTCTGCTTCCGCTTCTCTTCTTCTTCCTGCCGTCTTTTCTCTTCCTCGGCCAATCGTTTCTCCTCTTCTAGTTTCCTCTGACGTTCTTCTTCCTCTCGTTTCCTCCTCTCTGCCTCCAACTTCTTTCGATGGTTATCTTCCTCTATTCGTATGACTTTTTCTATCCGTTCTTGTTGAGCCTTGTCCTGCTCGTTCCATTGTGTCTTGAGTTGGTTTAGTACGGATTGCTCCCTCAACTTGAATGTGGACAACAACTTTTGGACTTCTGCCATCTGTTGATCATGTTTCGCAGCGAGCATCTGCAAATCCTTGTCCCTTCTCCTCACACGCTGTTCACACGTCTCGAGGAGATCCTCTGCTTGTTCTTTACGCGCAGTGCGCTGCCGAGGTTACCTCATAAGCTGCGATAGGACAAGCGAGAACGAGGACACGTACGAGAGCGTCTTTACGCGCCTGTTTCTCCCATTCCTCAAACGGGTCGTGATAACGTGTCCGTAGTCGTATCGCAGCCACTGTTTCTTCAACATGTCGCCGTTCTGCCGGACTACGCGGCTCCCGTCGCACGCTGTGTGACCCGTGCGCACGTGGCATTCAAAAAGTGTGAGGGTGAACGCGAGACAGGTAAGACAGAACGACACTCACGGAACGAGCGTGATGGGTGGCTCCCCGTCCGAATCAAAACAGACCGATTCAGAGAGACAGGGCGAGTCTGGCGCGTGGTCGGCATCGGTCACGGCCTCTTCAGGTTCGCTCTCCGAGTCTGCGGGGAGTCCGAAACCAGACGTCCGACGGGACCGACTGGGGGTTGTCAGTGAGTATATTGGAGGCAGAGACACGACGACCGAGGAGGGTACGCACGGACGCCCTGAGGACGGCGACGGTGATCTTGGTAGACCGTAGCGCATGAGTGATCTGAAATGGGAGTATAACAGGACCACGAGTGACTTGCCGTGTTTGGTACGGTTTGTGCACGGCTAATTCGTCGCAGTATACGCCGAACCGCAACAGCCTCGGACATGGGGGCCAGCGCATTCTGCAGTCAGATTGTCCGTGGGGATGATGGCGTACATCATGGCAGCTGTCCGTGTTCTGGGGAACAGAACGTGGAGAACGGCGCTCGCTCCACTGGAACGGCATCTATCCGGCCAAACTGACAGTGAGATCACCGGTATGTGATTCACTTGATTCAGGTACGCTGCATGACTACGAGGTGGGTCGACACATGATGAAAAAGAAAACGTCCTTGCTCGATCCCCCCTGGGGCGCGCAAGCCTCGTGCCGGTTGTCCGGTCTCCTCTCCATGTTGCCGCAGTCATATTTATGATTGGTGTACTACTCCAGTGATGGGTTTGCTGACGGCCAAAAGACATGGACAGGGATGTCTTCAGATCGAGTTGTCTGTCCACCCCGTTTCTCTGTATCACCGTAAACCGTGACCTGACCGGCTGGCCAGGGAGAAGACAGATGACGCCTGCCAAATCCCCGATGAATTCTAGGTCGTTCACCCACGAATCAATCGTTCCGACCTGTTTCATGCGAAACGTGCACCCTGTAACTCGGTTTCGTCCGCTATGAATAGCGCTTCGAACCTGTTCGCGGCGAAATACGGCGATGCACGCTCTGCGACCGGCGTTGGGCCTTTAAAACCCCACCGAGAGAACGACACCATCCGGATCTTCTCGTTTCAAACGTGTCGACGATGGTCAGCTTCACGATTCTCGCTGGCGGTTATACAGCCTTTGTGGCTTCCTATCGGTTTAATACCGACGATCACACGCTGACCTACCTCGACCAGTACACGACGGGCGACAACTCGTCCTGGATCATATCTCATCCAACGAACAAGAGTATATTGTAGTATGCGTCCCTCGTGTCTCACCTGTGTCCCGACCCGAGTGATCCTGCCTAGCGTGGCCAACGAGAACACGGTCGGAACCGTACAATCATTCACCGTGGGGCCCGAGGGCGCCATCACGCTTGTAGATACAACCAGCTCCGGAGGTATCAATCCCGATTACTGCACTTGTCTTTCCACAGGACACGTTGCGGTGACGAACGTACGTAGCATCGCGACCTCGTCGGACTTGGTCTATTCACTACTCCACAGTATGTGTCCGGTACGGCACATATCATCCCCACTGAGGGCGATTACTTGCACTTTTGTAATGACTCGGACACCTGGACGTTCCCTCCCCCCACCACCGCCCAGGTTTCCGCGGAACCTCACATGGTCTACGAATATGGATCTGAACTCTTCATTCCTGCCAAGGTCAGCGAGCCCTTCATTCAGTGTATCCGTTTGTTGCCTCACCCACCTACAGGGTAACGACAAGATCTGGCGACTTGGCGAGGTTGATGGAAATCCTGGCGACTATGTCGTCCATGGTGATATCCAACATCCCGTGGGTAGTGGGCCTCGGCATATTCAGATCCGAGGTATGCTTCTTTCGCAGCTCGTCTTATCGTTCCTTCTAGTTGACCGTGCCTCAGACAATATGTTGTACACCCTCCACGAGCTGGCGTGCACCTTGACCATCCAGGAGGTTCCCCCTTACCCGAACGGTACCACTGAGATCCTCTCAAGCATGTCGGTCCTCCCTCCCGACCCACCCCAAGGCTCGATTTTCACTGCCGCTGAAATCCTCATTCCAGAGCCTACCGCAGAGTTTCCAATCCCGTATATCTATGTGTCGAACCGCAATACAGGGGTGCAAGACCCCCGGGGAGACACGATCGCCATTTTTGAGAACGTGGATGACCAGCTCGTGCTGCGTAAGCAGGTGTATACCGGCCTCGACCAAATTCGAGGGATGGCATCTGGTGAGCAGGCAGGGTTTGGTGGTGAGGCGTATCTCGTCGCGGGTGGGGATGCGGGGACGACTGGCGTCAAAGTGTTCCAGAGAACAGAGCATGGTGCTAACCTGGAAGAGGTGGCGGCAAGCACCGCCATTCTCACTCGAACGACCTTTGTCTGGCTGGACGAATGCTAGACCGTCAGCTACACCGTTGGCGTATGAGCCGCTTGATCCACGAGCTCGTACACCACGGCAATAGGGATGTTTACCTGAAAACGGGTTGACCTGTTTTATTTCAACCTTGCGCAATCCTACGTGGCATTCCTAGATACCATTCACCGTTTGGCATCTCTTGGATGCGTGTACTATCTTTGCGCAGGGTCGCAGGGATGGTCATTACCTCTAGTACCAGAAGAGTTTCGCCGCTGAGCCAAATGACATGGATTGGCTGAAAGAAGTGCGATGACTATGACTGATATAGCGAATTCGCAATCAGCACAAAAAGTTGCAGAACATGCGTTTTTAGAGTTGGGCATTGCTCCATGTTCGGTTGAGTTGATACACACTCATGCGTGGAGTCCATGGTCCGACAAGTTGACCAGAGGTCCACATGCTCAGCGGGACAGTGTCCAGCGCCCTGACCATTCCATGAATGACACTGAGCCCACTGACATTGGCGTCATGAAGCCGATCGAAACCGCAGCGAGGGCGACAGTGGACATGTGCCCGATGGAAACATGATGATACATGCTCAAGCATGTGCGTGCTCGACATACCTGTTTCAGCAAAGATGCTTGCTGAAACGTCAAGGTGAACAGACGAACCCGAACACAAGCGCCACCCAGGTGCAGCGCACGTCGTTCAAATCTGTATCTGAGGAGTCAATGTTTGGAATTGGCTGACCTTGGACCGCGTTGACGATAGACCTCCGGTTGAGTTGCCATGAGGAAAGTTGCTGGAGAATGCGACAGACGGCATCTTCAATGTCTCTACAGCCGGCTCATCTCAGGTGTCAGGCTGTTGGTCCTCCCATCGGTCTCTTCGACCTCAATTCTACCCTCTGGTGCCACAGTGACCCAAGTGCAGAGGCGCCATCTGTCGAGTGTGGACGCTTTTCAGTTTTGAACTTTTCGGTCAAAATCTGTACCTACCAGCTTCCCGAGGGACCTACTTCAGATGACCCAGTGTCTCTCGGGGACAGGTTAAGTTCCAAGTTCGACTGGCTATCGTATATAAGCAGAATGGTACAATTACGATAGCCAGTCGAACTTGGAACCTAGCCTAGTCAAAAAGATGTCGCAGAGGCGACAGAAGAAGAGTGTCGCTCGGAATGACTCAACTAGGCCTGGTCAAGTTCCAAGTTCGACTGGATATTCGGCATGTACGATTCTGCTAATATGCTGAGGTACTTACGAATAACAAACAGTCGGTCCATTGAAGGGCTAGCGACGTCAGATCTATAAATTTAAGAAACATAAAAGCCGATGGTTGAAACCAGCAGAAATAGTCAGGCTGAAGACATCGGAACGCACATGCCTCCGGCCCGGGACCGAACACAGAACGCGTCAAGCAATAATGATGAATCCTGCAGCACTAGCACCACTTTTTTCTAAAATCGAACGCACCTATCCCCAAACCGGGACGCTGTCTTGCTTTTTGGTCAGCCCTGACCTATATTCAATCGCGAAATCCATGGTATGTCTTTTTACACCTTGACAGGTTTGTGTTTTACCTGTACGTCTGTCTTGATCATATTCGTGGATGGTGACATGTGTTGCCACTTGGACGCCGATTCACGGATAGCAGCTGTTTTGGTCGATACCGGACTAGACAGACGAACTACGCGACATTATTGTACAGGAACAACTGCCACAGGAACACTACTGTCGTTTATCGTGACACCGCGACGCCAGCCTATAACCTTTAGAACTCCCGAATGCCCCTTGGACTCAGATCGAGCGATTTTCATGTACGCGCAGTCGGAGCCGCTTTCTCCAGGGGTATTGATCGTGTGCCAACCCCGATTCAATTACTCCTTTCTTCTTACTTTTATTTCTCGCATCTGCTATCCGATTGCGTCTACCAGTTCAAGCGCTGTAACTGAGGTTACGACGAGCCTCGATACGGTCGACAGAAAAAGAAAGGTCTGATTTGGTTCCCTCACTAACCACTGCGTCAAGCGATCACGTTACAGAACTCCCTTGCAAATGTGGGCGGTCTCCACTTATTATTGAACAGTACATTCTAGGCCTAATCTATAGAATCTAGTAACGAGAGGCTTCCATTGTACAATGGAACACGTAAGTTGTAACGGATGTGAGGATACGGAATGTCCGAGGTGAGCAGTCCAAGGAAAAGATAGTAGTTTTCGAACGAACGGAGCGGAAAATAAGGGTATCTTTTGAACGCTGACGAGAAAATTTGGACGCTGTGCGGCCCAACGGCATCATTGCACCAACGCTTGGGCGTGGTGGCACGGAAATGAAGGTGTGCAAACCGATCGATGGGCCATTTGACGATGCGGTGAGAAAGACCTCATGCTGGCGAATCATCCTTCTCGCCTGTCACCGCCCAATCCGCATCAATGGCGTTGTTCAATGGAAGCCCTTTCATGAACAACGATGCCACGAGTCCTACACCACCAATGATAGCTGAGACCTCCCACAACACCGTGAGGCTGCCTGCAAAGGCAGCTTGCACTTCAGACAGAGTCTCTTTAGGGAGTGTGGAGAGCTCTGGGATGAGTGAATACATGATGGCGGTTCCTTGTGGGACGGATTGGATGAACGATTCCGGGAGCTTTTTCGCGAGCTCGTTTTGGAGGACTGTACTCCCGACAGTGATACCCCATACCTATAGAGGCCACACTTTAGGATGGCAAAGAATGGGAGAGGGATCAGGAGACTCACCGTCGCAAACGAACGAAGGAACCACATAAAGGCAAGTGCAGATGCATTCTGTGTGACTGGCAAGGGTGCTTGAATGGGATACACCGTCGTCGTACTCAATATACTACCATGGGTCATACAAATCTGCAGCGTTAGATGGGGATCAGCTCAACAACGAACACCACGCACCCTGCGCCGCAACCCAGTAGTATTCCGTACTCGACGGATTTTATAAGAGGATCCGTTGCGGTGATCGTGGTCATCAAACCAAAAGGGACGATAGTCAGGACCCAGCCTAGCCAAGATTGCGGCCGATATCGGCCACACATTGTTACTGATACCCCAGTGATGATGGCTGGGATCGCGAGCAACGCGAATGGGAGCGAGTAAAGACCAGACGTAATGGGTGACGCGCCCTTGCAAGCTTGATAGTAGACTGGATAGTAGTCTGCAAACGTGGTCAGGCTGAGTAAAGTTAACCGTCCCTTCAGGTGAACTCACAAATGACGATAAAAGTAGTGACACTGGTGCACATTGTCTGTATATATCTGACTCGCGTCAGTGCTGTGAGATCGGGCGATTAATTTGTCGCTTACCCGCTGATGCTCGTCATGTTTGTCATTAGGGAGAACGGCACCTGATGTGAACAGCAAAGGTGAAATTTGGAGCAAGGGAGGTAGAAAAGCACGTACGAGTGGGTACTTCGCAAGGGTTGCCTCGTAGACAAGGAAGACTACGAGGCCGACGAGGCCGAGAATGAGAGGCACAAGTACCTTGGCTGAATTCCATGGGGCAGTAATACCACCCCACGTCAACCCAATCGTATATGCGACGGTACTGGAGATAACAAGAAAGTTGCCTCTGTCAAGAAACAGTGGTTAGTGGGACTAGAATAATGGTAACTATGACATTCGATCCTACATCCAGTCCATTCGCATCAGCTTCTCCCGGTAACTACCAGCAGGGGTAGGTAGATCCAAAAAGAGGAAAACAGAGATACATGCAACGAAACAGATGGGAAGGTTAAGATCTTGCACGTTGGCTGAGCACATCCAGTATTCTGAACGAGAGTAGGGCACTAACAGAAAAGCCAACGCCATTGACCGATCGAAGCGAGGCCACCCCCAACGACAGGGCCCATTGAGGCAGCAACACACCAAACGCTAGGTAAAAGTCTTGAGTTCAGCCCCTTGAATACCATGATCAAGCAGGTCTCACAGTCCATATAAACCGGAATAGAGACCTCGTTCTTTCAGGCTGACGAGGTCAGCTAGGATGATCCCGGTGAGGGACTGAATGCCCCCGCCGCCCAATCCTTGTATAGTCCTGCCAGCAATAAGCATATTCATACTATTCGCACCACCGCAAATGCCGCTGCCGAGTGCAAAGAGACCTATGGTCATAAGAACGGTAGGGCGCCGACCGAATGCCTGGGCCAGGCCACCACTCATTGGGAGGAACGCAGTCGAGGAAAGGGAATAAGCGGAGCCGACCCAGGTGAACTGAGATGCGTGTAGGTCATTGGCAATGGTGGGAAGCGCGGTAGAGACAGAGGAGACCTCGAGGGCAGAAAGAAAAAGGCTGATACACATGGAGACGAAAATAAGCCAAAACTTGAAGTCCTTTTTTGGTGTTACATCTAAGTGAGGAGTGAATGACGACGATGGAATAACGAGAGAACGATCACCCGCAGGGGAGTGCATGGCGAGACCGGGCTCGGTGGGGTGGTAGAGGATTATAGAGTAAATGGATTTTTTACATGAAGGCAGCGGGAGCCGAATGACTTTATATTTTGTCAGGTGGGTGGTGGCATCTACGTACCGGTTAGATGGCCAACCCATGCCATATGACAGTTAACATGTTGCAGCCCCTGGAGCCGATTCGATTCGATCGATTCGCATCATCAGTAGGGAGACCGTATATGGTGATTGGCTCGACGATGCAGTCACGAGCACCTGTTCAATCATCAGGACATGGCCCAACCCACCTGAGATGTAGGCCACCATTTACGTGGCGTAGTAGCGAAGCGGCCGTGGTTGCGTCATTGAATCGGGGTTCGATTATATACCCGCTTCGGGCCCGTTCCGTAACTCAAAGGCCGAAACTCCGGTTACTAAAATCTAGGACGGATAATCGAAACTCGACTAGGACGAACTCAGAGACCACGGACCGCAAAGTCATGTTGAAAAACATTCGAAAGGAATGGGTCAGTGGGAGTGCGACGTCGCAGTTCCGACGGAAGTCATTTTGAGTTTCAACCACCCGAAAATTAACGAGGCTTCGCAAATGTTGGTACCCCCTTCGTCGGTGTTTAGTGGAGCCAATGGCACAGATACGCGAGCGATGTGCAGCGGCGTCACACTGTCAATATGTTCCTCTGTGCCAACATAAATTGACAGCATACAATGGGCGAGAAGGATTAGGCTCGTTTTGGGGGCTTGATTACAACTACCCGAGGCCATTTAGCCTATGTAGTGACCGTACCTAAAAGAGGCCAGGTGACAAAGGGGGTCATGTAATTTCGGTTATGACTTACGAGTTCCCACCACGCACAGAAGTGCAGACTCGTCACTAAACAATATCAGCTCCACCTCTTTAAGCGCGACGATGGCGGGTCAAACCAAGGGCACTGAGTGAAATAGTGGCTATAGTTCTTAGCATAGCAAGCTGACCGCGCTAACAGGCGTCTGCTGGAGAAATTCCGGACACCAGAGTCGAAATTGAGGGTGCTTATAAATCGTTGAGTGGGGGCAATCGGGGTCGCGCAGTCGACATGTGGTAAGGGGTTTGGAATTATTCAAACCTAAATGGGCACTCTGAGTGTTATCACATCCATCTATCAAACATATTTACGTACTGGCGTGAACCACTACGTGGATGTGCACTCACTGGACAACCAAGCCAATGGAAGTCGTGATTGTAGGCATTGGGTTAGTTGTCCTACCCACGAACAACTGTCAACGCCAGCGGACTGCGGTTGCGGGAGGAAGAAACTGACGCCAAGGGTGTGTAGTGCGCAAGGTTCCTTGCTGCGGAATGCCTGATCGCACCTGCCTGGTTGTGCGCAAGTCAAAAGAGCCGATGAGAAAAGTCAAATGGGAGGGCAAAATGGAAGGGATTGGATGCTCCTGGTAAGCGCATAACACAGTGCATCCGTCAAGTCAGCCACGAAGAGTAAGTTTGGCTTGGCGACGACAAAGACTACACCAAGCGTCCGGCATCCCAAATCGACCTCCCTGAAGCCTTTCCGGAAATCGAAGATTCGGTCTGGGTCGCATGAGCACGTCTCAAGGAGACTGAAATAGGGCATGACGCCGCAATGAGAAAGGTTAGAGGGCTCCACCCATAACTATGACTTGTGAGTTGTCATGCTAGATAGAATTTGTGTTTGTCCCGAGAAATCTGAATTAGTGTGCTGATTTGATGTCTGCCATCTATCTGCATATGGAATCACAACACCAGTACACGAGACCCCGGGGAATGAACAGGCAGGCTTAGATAGCGAGGCGTGCACTGTGGACGCGAAGGGCTATCATGAAGGTGGTTATGAAAGCATACCTGGACGGTGGCCACTCACTTCGAAGAATGTCATCATTCCCACTAGAACACTCTTTGTTGTGTCGAATCAGTAGTCAGGTTGTCAGTATATGTATATGGTCCACTTGATCCACGAACTCAATCTACATCACAAGGCTGGGGGAATTTGTCAGTGTTTATAAATCCGGTTAAAGAGTTCTATCTGCTCGTCCTTACTCAACCCCATGCGGCCCCTCCAGTGCGACGGACAAATAGGTATCTCGTCAGCATGCATAGGTCTTATTGGTCGTGCTAATATAGCATCTATTATCTCCGGCACATTCTCCGGCTCCACCTTGCCAAGCCTTGGATAGTCGGATCAACGGAAAAAATCACCGGAAATCACAATTAGGACGAGAACACACCATTCACCATGAGGATACACCAAAACATTTGCAGCGTACCTGAATTGCACGGAAGCAACGCCGACAGTCAGTATGGACGTGCCGGGCCCGCGCTCAAATCTTCATCACTTGACCAACAGCATGGACTCACTTGTGCCCACCCACATGTGCAACCTCTGCGAGCTTGATTCGTGTGTTTGGGTCAAGTATCTGACGTCTGTCTAATTCGGCGCGGATGGCACGCGCGACCGCCCCACCCGTGTCGCCGCACCGACAGTCCCGAGCGCCATGTGTGCACACATAGAGATAGATGGTATCCAAAGAGGATGTTGATGGTGCGCCGGACATGCAAGGTCCCGCGTGCGCCCGTAAGGTCTCGCCAACTTCCTCCACGTTCGCGAGCGACACCGTGTCGATCTCCAACTTGCCTCGTGTAGCCGAAAAAGCTGTCAGATAATACATCTCTGCGTTCTCCTCAGCCGGAGGATGTGGGTGTACAGGTTGCGACGTGGACCAAGCAAAGTTGACAGCACCGCCCCAGGGTGCAGCGGCGAGCAGGAGCTTGCGCTGAACAGGGGTGGTGTACTTGGCTGGGTATGCGCTTGGCGGTTGGGGTGTGTGGAGGAAAATGTAGCAGTGATGTGCGGGAATGGTTCCTGCAAGTTGCTCGGGGGTGGTGAGTGGAGCATCGACGTTAGCAGAGAGGGCTCGTCGACCGAGCGTGCAACGGGTCAGATTACTGGTGCTCGTGCCAGCGAGTCCTACGTACAGGCTCGAGGTGAATCTGAGACGATGTGGGAGGAGCGCCATTCGAGTTGGATGCGGAAGAAGACAAACGTAGTCGGTGCGGTCACTCAATAAACTTCTCACCACACTCGTCTCCTTCAATACCATGAAGCATCCCTATTCGCAACACAACAAGACGGTAACCACTACGTCCCGTAACTGATATACGTGAAAGTTCTACAATCTGGCATACCCTCTGGGTCGACTCCCTGAAGGATGGCTTGACGTGCGATCCATCGACTTGTTTTTATGCTGTTTTTGGGTCCTACCATCACACGAAGACTTCAGGAGGATCAATCTATTCCCAGCGCGATGCGGCACATTTGTTAGCCTCTCGAACCTGCGGGAAATCGCATCATAACGTGCGAGTTCCCAGAGGTCAACTCGTCCTCCCATCTGTTTTGATGGGTCTCTTTTCTGCGTCGTTCAACCCACTAGCCGATTTGCCGGACTTGTCCGGTAAAGTCGTCATCGTGACAGGGGGAAAGTGCGTGGCTATCAAACCCACGTCGACGCTTAGTTGATTAATTAATTTCATTAATAGCGCTGGCATTGGTTATGCTACCGTCAAGCACCTCGCGCGGAAGGGTGCAAGGGTCTATATGGCTGCTCGTCACAAGGCCAGAGCAGAGGAAGCCATCGCGAAATTGAGAGATGAGGGCCTTGGACCCAGAAACGGCGAGGTCATTTGGCTGGAACTAGATCTCGTCGACCCGCGAAACGCAAAAACAGCCGCTCGGGAGTTTATGAACAAAGAGAAACGTCTGGACGTCCTCAGTAAGCCGTCGTGTGATGTTACATCGTTAACCAGAAGCTTATGCACCGCAGTTCATAATGCCGCGCGGTACGCGCTTGTGATATTGGTTCTTCATACATAAGATGGCTGACTCCATTCAAGCCCTGCGGAAGCATATCATTTGACTCCTGATGGTATGTTGTCTATTCGCTCCTTTATTGAATAAAGCTTATTTGCTGCTTTGAAGGTGTGAATGCGGTTTTCGTCGTCAAGTGTGTTGAGGATGCTTTTTGTCCGTTGACGCTGTACACTCATGTCAAGCTTCAGCGTGATAAGTCCGTTTGCCTTGACCCGCGAGCTGATGCCTGTTCTGAACCAGACGGCCGCAGAGCCAAACTCTGATGTTCGCATCGTTATTGTGTGCCACACTCTTAGCAACACGAAGACCTTTGACGTTTACACATCTTCTAGGTCGCTTCGGAAATCTATAAGCTAGTTTCCGGCCAACCTCATTTCCGCAATCTCGACGATTTTAATAACGAATTCAAGAGCACCCTTTTGCCACGCTTCGTCCGGTATGGTGAGTTTGCTCTTAACAACCTTTGGTCTATTAATCCTATTCACGCTCTCACAGCATACTCGAAGCTGGCCAACATTCTCTACGCGTCCGAGTTGCAACGGAAGCTCAGTGCAGAAGGATCATCTATTACGGTCATGTCTCTCAACCCCGGTGCCGTCGACACGTTCTCACGCAAGCCAGAACTGAAAAGTATATCATGGCTCATAAAGATCCTCTTATACCCCTTCTTCGCCCATCCCGATGTTGGGAGTTACACATCCGTCTTCGCAGCTGCATCGCCTGATGTTGTACACAACTCGGAAAAGTTCAGGGGTGCGTATCTCCTTCCTGTCGGCATCGTGAAAACACCCTCGGGGGTGGGCAGTAGTGAAGAACTTGCAAAGGAGCTGTGGGTGGGAGTCGAGAGGTTCTTGGCGGACAGGGAAGTCTGAGCAGTTTTGGTGGAGTGTCTACTCACAGTTTTCCTGTGCAATGATCATTGGTACACCGGATGCCCTTGGGGCTGTTCCCGCGAATGCGAATCCTGGTCACTGGGTTGACTTTCGCCTCATCCCTACTCCAATGGACCGCAGCGCTTGCATATGTGGATCCCAGACCAACGTTCGCCCTCCGACATGAGTATTTTTCCTCCTGATCTTGGAGCGACTTCACTTCTCTTCAAAGGTTAGTAAACGTAGCAGTGGACTGCATTGTTGTTTTTGCAGATGACGTAGAGGACACGGACAATCTGCTCAACGCTAATATTTCCCACTTCACTTCATCTGAAAACCTTGTAGAAGGTCAAAGATGGACTCTTCCACCGTGTTTATGACTCCCGCTTGAAGAAGTCAGCAACGGCCATCTTCAAATATTCCTACATGGCGAGCAGCATCTTTGAGCTTTTCGGAACGAACACGCAGCGATTTGGGGGTAGGAGATTACTGTTAGAAAAATGAAACCCACTGTTCTCGAGCGGTCTAGGCCAATTGAGGCGATGTTGCGGTCAGTGAGTGCCTTGACCTGGGTGTCCTTGGCTAACCAGAGTCAGTCCTCATAGCTGAACAGTTTCCAGCACAGCTTTGAAAGGCTGGTCAAATAAAGTTCAGCAATATTGATTACGTATTGAGGACTGCATGCGTTGCGGTCTCAATTAATGGGCTGAATGTCTGAACAAGCCATGATCATATTTCTAGTGTTCATCTGCAATCGAACACCAAAGTATCGACTCGGAGCGACATCATCACTGGGCGTAGATCGACAAGACATGTATCGGAATGATTCTGATGTGAGTACTTGAACACGCGCGGACGAGTACTGACCCACACAGGTGCACATGTAGGAATGGTCATCTGTGATGGTGGTGGTCGTTATAAGCCATTGCACACTCACACTCACACTGCCTGGCGTGGAAGCGGGCCCGTCGCACGTGGGGATGACGACAATTCAGGAGTAGCCCGCACAGGGTGCAACCTGACATTGACAGGCGTTGGTGCCGTCGCGTGGAGACTCGTCCCCAACATCAAGTACATTGGTTGATCAAGTATAGGAACACAACTACCCGGATCCCATTCCCTCATCCCATGATCCGCTTTCCTGCGCACATGCGTATGTGACCAATGATGAGGGTTTGGTAGGTACGATCCTGTCAATTGCCCTCAGTTACGGTCCCACCAAAGGAAATGAAACGTCGCGCTTCCAGAGGATGGGAACCTGGAGAGCAGGGACAAGTAGGGACAAGAACAGCTTTCACGCCATTCTGACCCTGGTGGACGATTCCGCTGGTCGAAAGCACATGGCGTCTCGTGACTGACAACCTTGCAAACCAATGTCAAAGATCGCAGTCCTTGTCCAAATGCATGGCGCTTCCCCCTATTCAAGTGTCCTTGATGTGAGGCACCGAGTCAAGCCATCAAACCCTACAATGTTCGACACACGTAAACGATGGCTTTGTTCAGGAACAGCAACCTGGCAAGTTCGTGAGTAACAGTGCCACGCCACATGGTTGATCCCTTGGCTAACGTATTGTCCGAACCGTCGTCGTCGTCGTCAAAAGGCAAACAATGCCTCACGAGGATGACCCCTAGTATAAAATCTCTTCCCATTTTTTTTCACAGGTGCTCACTTTTACACTTTGGACCATGTCTTCCACCGAACCAGTCTTCCATAGTTCGCTCTATGTAGGCATCAACATCCAGGATGTATTATATGGTGCGTTGGCTGGAGTGCTATACGGTCATGCTTTTCTGATTCCTCCCAGGCATCGAGCTAGTGTTGTATTTCAAAACGATGCACGCCTTGCTATTGCATCCAAGACCTCGCAAGAGATCTGATGCGTTTTACGCCGTCTTCAGCACCGTCATGCTGTTAATGACCACGACCTGGATATCCGTTGAGGCGGTATTCGGTGAGAAAATATGGGTACAGGATGTAGATGGCTTTCCAGATGGTCCCGATGCATACATGATATCGAACGTTTCTGTGTGGTACTTGGATTGGGGTGTCACGGCCGTCACTGTCCTCCAACTCATGACCAACGCACTCATGGTAACACATCGTCCGTGACGACATCTTTTGCGCTGATTGTTCCACTCCAGATCCACCGCTGTTGGATGGTCTGGAAAAGTTACCAGATAGTTCTGGTGCCTGCCATTCTGTGGCTCGCTACCCTCGGTGAGATACGTTTTCCGTCGCTAACCGATGCGGGATTGACCCCATCCACCCCAAGTACTGGGCGTACTCGCCACCTGGATGTCGAGCTCACCTAGAGGTAATTTTTCCAGTGACACAGCTACTCAGCTGGAGCTCTCGTATCACAGCGTGTCGGTGTGGCTGACAGGGATGCTAACGGGGATGATCGGCTATCGGATGATCACACACAGTCGAAAAGGGAGCGAACACATGAATGTGTATGTCGCGCTGCTGTCGCTCGTGGTCGAGTCCGAGTTGCCGTACACGCTGTCTGGGATTGCGTTCCTGGTCTCGTTTGTGCTGGAGAGTCGCGTTTCGAATGCGCTCGAGTGTGTGTATCTGATGATGATGGTGAGCGAGTCGATATGACCTATGAGGGGTGCTGATCACGCTGCAGTGTATATCGCCGCAGATGCTGATTCTGCGCGTGGCGTGTGGACAGGCATGGACGGAGGAGAGGGTCCAATCTGCGGCAGGGGATGTATGGACCGAGTCGCACAGTTTCAATGACGGCGGTGCGGACAAGGAGACGGTGTAAATATCAATCAAGACCGTGTCCTTCACCTCGAGCGGTTGTCCTGTCGCCCAATGTACAGTTGTGGGATGCGTGGGTAATCTGTTGCGTATATAACTTGAGTTGTTCCTTTTCGTCGGGAATGTCTCTCGCGTCCTTTCCTGAAGAACTCCTCGCTCGCATCCTCGTCCTCGCCTTGTCGCCTCGTCTGTTCCCTGCACGACACCGCATCGCCCCCCTCCTCGTCTGCAAACAATTTTGTCGCATCGCATCACCTTTTGTTTACCATACACTCCACTTGCGCTCCTCCTATCAGACCACCCGCGCCCTAGACACCCTCGCACACAACCCCACCCTGGCCGATGCCGTCCGCAGTGTCGTGTTGGATGGCATCTGGCATGACTGCGCCAGCATTCTCATGCTCTGTCCCCGTATACAGGACATCGATATCCGTCTGGACAGTGGCCCTTGCCATCCTGACCTCGATGCGGAGGCGTTTTGCCATGCCCTCGAACAACAACGGTCTATTGCACATCTGACGATACGCAAGGACCCCGCCGTTTACCTCACCCATCCCCGTCCCGTCTACGTCCTCCAGCGACTCGCACAGGCGCTTCATCGCTGGATGAACTTGGTAAGCCCCACAACGGAGAACTTCATCTTGACACCCAACGTGCTCCTAGGAAACCGTACACTGTGCGTTCCGCATCTCGTCCTGCCCAAGCACGCTCCCCCTCGCACAAGCGCTCAGCGTAGCTCCCCGTCTTCGTTCTGTCCGCACACAGCTCCCCGCTGTCTGGAACGATCTCCTCCTCGTCATCTCGACGAACCCCAACCTCGAAAAAATAATGCTCTACGCAGAATCCATGCTCGGTTCGATACAGGGCAGACCACCTGCATCCATGGGACCAGCGGCGATTAAAGGGGGCTACATCTGCGATGATATCGAACATGCGGTTTTAGGTAGCGGATTGTACATGATGGAAGCCAAGATGCACGCGAGGCTCTCGGAACTCATCAAGAGTGGAACGTAAGTGTTGCCATGCCTTTTTTTTTTTTTTTTCTTTTTCTCTTTCTTTCCTCTTCTTTCCCTCGTTGCATCCCTGACTACCCCTCCTTCCAGCTGGGTCATTCGCACCAGAGCACACACGACGATCTCGACCCTGTCAACACCATCCGCCGGTGGAACGCCACTGGGTGCGATCAGAGCAAAGGAGGCCGTGGACTGGATATCGGCCCATCATGACAGCTTGCCATCGACCCGACAGCACACACGAGACATTTGATTCCCTTTGGAGTCGGAAAACAGCGTGGAGGACACGACGTAAATACAGAGATTCCCGTACATGTCGCAACCTGGATACCCTAATAAACCTTTTTGTCGCTGTCTGGACATCATGATAAAGCGGGTGAAGACGACCGTCCCGACAGACACATCCGATACACAGGGCGAGCAGGACTGATCTGGCGAGCTATGCGACGTGGGAGGTCAAAAAAGGGATGAGCCGTGGTTGGACCATCCAGGGCATGTGTCAGACCTCGCCACCCACGACAACCAAGGGGCGGGGGACCTCTCCTTTCTCCCTCTCAAACACACCGAGTACTTGTAGATACGCGCGATGAACTTCTTCAAGACGAAACCTCGAACACCGCCAGATCTCGTCCGGAGCCTTCGTGACGCCGTCCCAAAACTCGACGTGGGTCCACCGGGAAACGAGTCCAGGAGAAAGGTGGGTCGGCATCCGTCGCAGCGCTCGCCTCGTCCGACCAGTCTCATCCAGGCGAGCGAAGAGGTGTCCAGGAACCTCCAGGCCGTCAAGAGCATTCTCTATGGCGACGGCGGTCCGTCCTTCCTTCTCTTCCTCCCTCGCACTCACTCCAAGCCCTCGGCGCAGGCACAGAGCCCGTCCCCGAATTGATCGCACAGCTCGCCCAGGAGACCTACTCCACCGACTTGCTCCTCATCCTCGTCCAGAACATCGCCCGCTTCGATTTCGAGGCGCGGAAAGACATCGTGCAGATATTCAACCACCTCCTCCGCCGTCAGATCGGCGCTCGTCTGCCCACCGTCGAGTATATCTGTGCGCGACATGAGGAAGTCATCTTTGCGGCCCTCGCTGGATACGCCAACGAAGAGATCGCACTCAACACGGGCATGATCTTGCGGGAAATGCTTCGACATGAGCAACTCGCAAAGATTTTGCTCTATTCGGAACAGTGAGTCACCCGCGTCCGTCGTGTCGTCGTCTTGCTGATCTCGCACCAGGTTCTACACGTTTTCACACCACATCGAGACGACCTCGTTTGGTGTGTCTTGTGACGCATTCGCGAATCTGAAGGAGACCCTCACCCGACACAAGACCATGGTGGCAGAATACCTAGACAAGAATTACGATAGAGTACGGTTCTCTTCACCTCGTCCTCTTCCGTCTTGACCTCGCACAGTTCTTTGCGTCCTTTACCACCCTCGTCCTCTCCTCCAACTACGTCACCAAACGGCAATCCCTCAAACTTCTCGGCGAGATACTGCTCGATCGTGCCAATTTTAATGTCATGACACGCTACATCGCTCAGGAGGCGAACCTGAAGATGATGATGAACATGCTGCGCGATAAGAGCAAGAACATTCAGTTTGAGGCATTTCACGTCTTCAAGGTCTGTTCGACCCACTTCCCACCGTTCGACGTGTGCGACATCTTTGAGACAGGTGTTCGTTGCCAATCCAAAGAAGCCACCCCAGATCGAAGCCATCCTTCGAAGGAACAAGGAGAAACTGCTCACCTTTTTGAAGAACTTTCACAACGACAAGGAAGACGAACAATTTAGCGTGCGTGTTTTACTAGGGATAGAGAAGCGGTCTGATGTGTCGTTTAGGACGAGAAGCAATTCTTGATCGTCCAGATCCAGAATCTATAGCCTCCACTCGGGAGTGGACCTGCTTCGCGTCCCCTTTTTTCTTTCTTTTTTTTGTAGCCTGACGAGGACCCCCTCGACACCCTTCTACCCTTTCTCTCCGGGTCTTGTACACCATCGGACGAACGACACCCGGCATACAATGTGATAGGATACATCGACATTGGCGCAACCGTGACTGTATTATAAACATACCCATTTGTCTCGTACACGTATCGCTGACCGTAACCATTTTCGTTTATCTTGTGACTGCCGAGGCCCACGATGGTCGCTTTTTCGTGCTCAGCTCTCATCGCCAGGCCGACTGGAGGTATCGTATTGACAGGCGCTCGTCGCTGTGCGCGGAGTCTGTCACTCGGTCATCGGACTGGCAACGTGATCAGGGCCGTTGCATGTGAGCACCCGTCCGAGTGGATAAGGAAGATGATGCGGAATCTTTTTTATTTATAGTATTACAGCTGATCCGACATTCGGGGACCGGGGAACTGCCGGATCTCGTACAATCATCTCGGGCCACGTTTATAGGGGGGTGAGGGGGGCGAGGCAACATGTGTCTCGGCAGGGCACATATGAAATGTCACCAATTCTCCAGCGTGACCTGCGCGCATTCCTGTCCAAAAAAAATCAGCATTCCCGCGTTGATCGTGATTGAACACCCACCCTGAGTCTCGTCAAGTTGTGTACGATGGCCACGTTGAGGAGCGTTCTCAGCTTGCGCTTCATCTCCGCCTTCCCGACGACCAACTGGTACGCGCCCGAACAGGGACAGTAGCGCGAGGTACTGTCTGCCCGGATTTGTTTGCACCTCGAGCAGCGCATGTCTTGCTGCGCAAACGCCTTTTCGATCGTACCGACCATCCGGACGAGCTCCATCTCTATCGCAGCCCGATCGTATTCGCTATCACATCCCCGGCATATCCACTTGGGAGGGCCGACAGCCAGTCCATCTGGCATCAGCTCTGGATCACGACACAGGTCAAAGTCCCGAAGGGCATCGCACATCTTACAGGTCACGTTGGACAACCTGACGGTCTCGCAGGGATTCCGGAAAATGGCATCGGTCGCGAACTCTCGAACGCCTGCCAGGTCGAGCAGGTTACGTTTCAGCAGACCGATCTCCACCTGATAGTCCGTCGCGAGGCCAAAGACGGCGCAGGTAGATTTGACAAACTCGAGGACGGGATTGGTGGGTGTGAGGTAGGCGCCGGGGAGTATAGGGAACTTGAACTGGGCATGAAGTCCCTCGTCGTATGCCGAGTCTCTGTGCTTCGTCTGAGCGGCGCCGACGGCTCGTAGGAGCTTCCGGGTGAGCTTCCGAGAGATAAATTCGCGCGTGGCGTCCAGTTCCTTTGCTTTCCCGGCATCTCGCTGCGTGACATCGGGTGCGCAGTTCCGCAGTGCCCGAAGGGGGACGCGTGAACTCTCGTTCGTCTTTTGTCTGACCTTGTAGAGTTCGACGATGAAGTACTGGACGGCAGAGCTAAATTCGTTTTGGAGCACTGGGGGGAGGAAGGTCTCAATATTCCATCGCATCTCGATCGTGAGTTCCTCGGGAGGCTCGAGAGCTAGGGGATCCTCGCATACGACACCGCCGTAGTTGGCAGAGTCCATGAACAGCAACAAGTCGTAGAAGCGCTCTGGTTTCAGGTACATGTGCTGGAACAGCTCGTGCGATGTGACCGCTGTAGTAATATACGTCGCGTAGGCGTGAGCTGTTCCAGGCGGCTTCGAAGTAGCGAGTAGGATTCGACTAAAATCAGCGTAGACGACATGAGAACCGAGTCGTTTGAATTCGGCAAGCATTTGTATGAACGTTTTCCGCATGAGCCCATGAATAAAACGGTGGATACTTGGGTCGTAGAGGTGAGATCCGCTCGTGCTAATCCATCGCCAGAAATGGTCGATAGCCAACGTCGCGGGACTCTCGAAATTGCCCTGGATTTTATCAAGGAGCCAAGTCTTGATCATCGACTTGATGATACCGAACGCCAAGGTGGAGACGTTCGACTCTCCCAGGGCGAGATCGCGTGTCGCGTCGCCCCGGTTGTATGCACTCAAGGTGCGAGACGTAGAGTCAAAAGCGGTTGTTCCGCCACTGCCCTCCAGTTCGTTGACTACAACGGAATGCAGGACAGAGTTGACCGCCAGATTGCGGACCGTCACTTCTAGGCACACGTTGGAATAACACCCAGGGGTTATGAACTCTGTATTCTGTAGTTCTTCTGTTGGCCGGTTGTCGGCTTCCCTGCCACCGAGATCCCGGCG
>JBBPKT010000226.1:0-28148 GCA_038089395.1 Pulveroboletus frians | reverse complement strand
TGAACACCGCTGCGGTCGTGCGTGTGCCCAAGGTATATTTGGCCAACGGGGGATTCCCAAGCACCCTCTCGAACAAGAGCTCCTGATGGATTTTCTCCTTGTCCGACGAGGAATATAAGGTGTTGTACAGCGCGGAGACACAGAGCGAACCAAGGAACATGATTTGGCCGAACAATGACGCTTGAGGGATAAGGAGGAGCTGGGTGAAACATTGGACAAAGAAGAGCAGGGAGCACCATCGGACGAGATTGTAATGAGCCTCGCCCGAGAAACGCAAGGAGAACCTGCCGCGCGTGATAGAGTTCACGGCACCTTCCGCGCCTTTCAACAGGACAATGTCCGTGTCTGAGCCGAGGATTCCGTCGCCCACAGGGGATCCTTTGGCAGGTTGGGGATGATTGAACACAAGGTCTGCCGAGCCAAAGACGAGGCCCGATATGCCACTCGCGACGATCCCTACGAGGATCAACAAGGACGCATACCACTCCTCGTACACAGCGCAAAGCACACATGTGCCAACGCTAGTGGCGATGGGAGCGGCGGCGAAGAGGAGTGTGGAAACGCGACTGTGTGCGGGGCGCATCTCAGGGGCGGGGCCGTCACCGAGTTGGGCGATCGTCACTCTGACCGGCTGCGTCCGCCTCCCTACGACCATCGTGCCCTCCGAATCCCAAGTTGCACATGCCTTCATGAAGAGCGCGGCCAAGTATCCCGTGTCCTCGATGATCGTCCCCGATTGTGCAGCACGGTACTTTGGCCCCTTGCGGTCATCCAGTTCGAACAATCTCGTGGGATCCGTGTGGACAGTTTCGGATTGGAACATGGAAGGGTTAATGCTGCTGGATGTGCTAGACAAGGGCACGGATTTCGCAAACGAGCGGAGTCGCTTGGCTATTTGGAAGGACCCAGGGGTATTGTACCAACCCAGCCAACGCCTGTTTCCATAGACGTGAACGGCAGCCAGGGTGGATACGGCATCATCTCCTCCCAGTAAACCCGCTACACCAGACAGGTCGAGTGAAAACCGTGGTTTGTCGAATAAGAATGATGGCAGGTGGGCGGTATCGTCCTGAGTGTACATGTCTGGAAGGAGGCTGATGGAATGTGTGGTAGACTAGATAAGGTGAAATGGACGGGCAAGTGGCGATGGTTGTGGTGGCTCGAAGTAGTTGCGAGGAATTCCGGAAAGATGCACGCGTTGAGTACGTCGAGTTCTTATACGGTAGCGAGGCCGCCACGAAGAAACTGAAACACAGCACTGCGGAGTATCGTTAAAGAATCGCAGCACCCGTCTAGTATACACAGCCGAGATCGGGGCCCAGGTGCCTGGCAACTGCCTCAGTGCATCCTGTGAATTTACCTGATCGACTACATACGTGCCAGCTGGCAACTACAGCACTCGGAGTCCTCATCAGACGCCACGATGACCGTTGTGGGGACGTATGGCAATGCACACAGCGGACAGACGGAAACGGATTTAGCCCCTTTCTTTCCACCCCTTCCACTGGGAGCACCATGTTCTACCGGTTGTCAAAATTCTAATTAACGCCAGATGCGATCCACAGGCACGAAATTTGTCGGGAGAGACGGCACTCCATTCTGCGGCGAAAAGTGGATATGCCTCAAGCATAGAGTACCTCATGGCACAAGGTGTCGCATTGAATCCCAATATCTTGCTTGCTCAGGCTGGGGCAGCTCAGTCGATCAATAAATCGGCAGTCATGCGTTTCCTCATCAGTAAAGGCGCCGATGTCCACGCAGTTACGGCAAATGACGATACTCCACAGTATGATCTTATATTCATCTTCCCTACAGCACTTTAGAGTATAGGCTGTGTCGCCCACAAGGCCCCACACGGCAGCCCCTGGGCCTGGAAGTCCAAAAACAACTACAGTACATAGTGTGAATTGTCTCTAAGTCATGTCTGACCTTACTCTATGGCACGTCCGTTTGTCCCAAGTACTAGCCAACACTGGCATGTACTCCCGTCCTGAAGGCCCGATCCATCGGCGACGATGGATAATAAACCGCTTGAACCCCTTCATAAGAACGGTACGTTCTGCATCTCACCCGTCGCCAGGAAATCTTCGTCAAACGCTTCCTCCGCAGCTACCTCCTCGTTCTTACCATGATACATATACCCTCTGTCCCCGTCTTCCCCTTCGATCCTCTCTCTTTCGTTATCCTCCAACCCGAAGTTGATGTCATCTAGCGACCCAGGCATGCTCGACATACTCGTACTCCGTGGCCGCGTTCGTTTCTTCAACTCCCCATCTTCCCCGATGTCACCTTCGTCGTCAGAGTCCAAGTATGTCGAGGATGCCGATACCGACGACCGTGAAGGAAAGCTCCCGCTTCCACTCCCGCTCCCACCTCCATCGTCAACACCATACGATGACTGCGTGAGTGCCGCCAGTCGACTACCCAGCCGTTCCAACGACGACATCTGCCGCAAACGATTACTACGCTGTCCACCGCCATCTGGTTCAACAGAGACCACTTCTGCGGGTGGGAAAGCCGGCTTTAGGATAGGTTGTCTGCTTCCAACAAGACTAAAATTGCGTAGACGCGCGAGAGCGCTTTGAGAAGAGGTGTCCGAACGTGCACTCAGCGCCGGGGAAGGTGGCGCCAAATCCGGCAGAGGAAACTCTTGCATGGGCGGTCGCCAGTAGTTGAAATCGGTATAATCAGGTGCCCACTTACGATTAATCGGAGGGAACATTTGATCGACAAGGTCAGTCATGTGGATATACCTAAGAAAATTAGCACGCGGAATGAGTGGGGTGAACCAGACGACTCACGAGGACTTGTACCCCGCCAGCTCCAGGAGCTCCATTTTGACCTCACCACTCGGGTCGATCGTAAATATCCGCGCACTCGGTATGTTGACACTCCGATATGATAGTGCATCCGTGATCCGGTTCCCGAAGCCCGCGTAGAATGGAGTCCGGGGACCGTCGCCAAACAGCCTTTGAATATCTCGAAGACAGGCCATCTTGAACACTTCGGGCTTGCGCATGATCACTTCGCTATTTTGCAGTAGGTCTCGCGTCAGTAATAACGATTATTTCACGAAGATGGAATGACTTACCGGTGAAGAGATGCCATCAGTCTGTCAGGACTCATGATGACGGGGCCTTCGGGGAGCTGGTAATCGTTTTGCTTCACTCCTTTTAGATAATCCCTCGTGGAGTCTGCCTGACCGATGGCACGGGAGGTAAGGTACATGATCTTGTACCCGTTCCGAGTGATGTCGGTGTACAGCTTTGCCACCCCAAGGTGCGTCCAGTCCCGCCCTATCAGCGTAAAAATATGCCCAAGACCGTCAGACCTGTACATACACCAAGTAATCTTCGATGCTCGGCCATCCACGGCGAAGAAAACGGACACACTTTGTTATCGTTCCGTCAATGTCCGAGACAACGACATGGTCTGTCGAATCCCAAACAAATATGCGCGCTGTGCACCCTGGAGCACCGGTAGTAGAGAGCGAAAACGTGATTGTGTTCGCCCCGGATTTCAGATTCAATGATTTCTGTCAAACAATGAGAAGGAGACGTGAACTATCATATCATTCCACTGACGAGTTGTTCTGATGACAACCGCAGCGTCTTGGCAAATTTCTTCTCTTTCCCCGCTGTCATGGCATCGGGGACAGGTTGTACTGTGGGTGATTGGCTAACTACGGGTGTGGTCGCTGGGGCCGACGCCGATGGAGGAGGTAAGCGAGAGGGTACATGGACCGGCTGACTGGGCTTCTGTAAACAACGTGAGCGCGTCGAGGTTCAACGATAAGCACAACTATCAACCTGGTCCGGTGGCGTCACAGCAACCTCTCTTGAAACTGATGGCTCTAAAATAATAGTATCTCGACTCCGACTCCACCACCTTACCCAACTGGATGATGTGGATTTGCGTGTAGACACCCGAGATGATTCCGAATCTACTCGTTTCGGCCTCGACCGCTCGTCTGGAGACGAAGGTAGTTCCTGTTCCATCTGGGAAGGCGGTGATGAAAGTGATGAAGGGGGCGACGGCAATGCGGCAAGACGACCCTCCCTAGCCGCACACGTCCACAGTGGTAAACCATCCATCAACGGCGAGCGCTCTTCTCGCGTGATATACCGTTCGCCAGCACACCGCATCACGAGCCGTTCGTGTCGAACCAGACTCTCCTCTGCCATTAGCCGTGCGTAGTCTACGATCCCACTATCAAACGTACGACCCGCTTTCGCATCGTCACGATTGTGAATGGCGTCCAGCGAGGCTACGAGACTGAGCTCAAACTCGATCAGAGTACCATCGATGTCGACCTGGAATTTAGTCTGGTCGTCGTGCCGCGCTGTTATGCATCCACCAGACCCAAACGGTTTCTCGTCCTTGTACTCACCAGGATCCTGGTGCACAAGTGGCAAAGGTGACCCACTATCGCGATCATCGACCAGTGGAAGGGGTGATCGAACGGTATGTGGACTCCCTCCCAATTCTGGGGGAACGCTACGGCTGCGCTTTAGCACGAGCTCGTCCTCGTCGGCTTCTGGATGCGTGCTGTCACCTTTGCCCATGAGTATTGGTGGGGCAATCTGAGCGTGAAGCGGAGAGGGTTGGGGAAATGCCCCCCATTCCCAGGAGTATTCCTGCACCGGCAAAGAATTGCTAGTTCTCTCGGTTGTTAGGATATCAAGTTTGGGAGCGATGTCATCGGGGGACTCGGAGACTGCACGGCGAGAGGGGAAAGAAGCAAGAAGATGAGACGGCACGCCTGGGTGTGATCGCGGAAAATGTATTCGCTGGTTGGTATTTGTACTCGTGGAGGTGACTTGAGTTGCCGACTGCACGGACTTGCTCTTGTCGGGTGCAGGGGAATGATATCCAGCAATGTCGAGGGCCATGTCTTGATCGTGTCACCATGTCATCGACTGCGACGTAGAGAATATGTGACAACACAACTCACCGTGGGTGTACTGGATACTCGGGGGTGAAACTGCAGGTGCCTGAGGGAAGTTGACCTCTAGCGGTGGAGTTTGTGGCGCTGAATATGACTGACCCCGCTTGCGCAGAACCGATAAGCGATCGTGAGGGATCGCATTCAGATCTAGGAACTCCGGCTCGGGGATCTTTGGGGTGGCTGGTTGCACTTCTGGGGTTTTACTGAGAGCAACGGAAGGAATCTCGTCCTGGGCGGCAGTCTCGGTCGCTGTGAGTATTGGACTTGTGACGAGGTCTTCTGGGATGTCCTCCTCTGTCTCGAAGACGAAGAACGCTTCACCGGCGTCACCGATCTTCATACCGAACGGAATCGGGCTGCCGTTGACGGAGACGTTCACCTAGTGAAACGGAGCACTCATGACATGGCTCGCTGCGATGAGAACTGGACATACCATTTTCTCTGCAGGGTGAAGCACTTGTAGCTTACCAAAGCGCACATGGAAGGGAGAGCACGCAAGAGCGACGTCTCCGTCATCGGTCGGTCTGCGTATGACGATGACATCGATAGCACCGGTGAGTGTGGAGGGATTGATGTCTTTGTAGTACTGGTAAGGCGCACTGATGGCGTTGACCGCACCGCGCAAGTAGTTCATCCGTCGAGAGTCGCAGGGAGGGTGCGAGAGGCACTCGGACCATCGACCCTACTCCGGCTATGACAACAGCTTTGGGGTCACACGTGACTGCGGCTCGGACTCGTCTCACCCCAATAACAAATCCGTCTAGTTAGAAGTCACTCGTCGTTTGACAGATGCTATCATCTCAATACAAAGCGCATGTGCTAATGATGGCCAGCGGCGAGATGGTCGTATATAGGTGCAATGGTAGGCTGGCGAGGAACATCAGAACTGTCGCCGGGACACTCCATCCCTCGGGACTCACCGGAACATTCCTCTCCCTGGTCAAACGGGTGCGGGTCAGTGAGCGGATAGAGCGTGAAGCCACGTGGGACGCACCACTTCGTGCCACCTGGCATGGTTGGGGCTGGGACAGCGTGAGTAAGCCCTGGAAGGCGCAGTAAAGGGAGCTCACAAATATATGGATCGGGATGTTGCTGAGCAGCCAACCTGGCTTCTGCGTCCTGGAGAAACTCGCCCAATGCCCTCGGATCATGCACATCACTATAGAGCACCCGTTTGCACGCAAAGAGGACGGGAACACGCTCGACGGCTCACCGGTTGCGCTCAAACTCTGCTCTGATCATCATGGCCCTCCCGCGCCAGATATCTCGACGAACGACCCAGTCCAACTCATTTTTTAACATGCGTCGGTAGAGCGACTTGACATAGGACTTGTGCGCCGCCGAAAACGACGAGGTCGACATTGTGAGGAACGGTGGGTAACAAGGCGTGTTACCCAAATTCGACTCGAATTTGCATGATAACGCCAAATATGGACCTATCTGACGCTAAACTGTATCCGTAAATAACATTGTCCCGAGCCGATTCGTGACTCAAAAAGTTGGGGGGCATCCGATGGATCCCCACTCGACACATTCGCAGTTTAACCAGCGTACGCCCAAGTCAGGGCCATACATGCCCACGACAAGATTCATGGAACAGTCACCAAGAATCACCATCGAAAAATACGCAAAATCGCCACCACCAGCCACCACGAAAAATGCTGATCATTTGCTGTCACTCGAACAGCGTCCGATAGCGACGAATTCTCGCGTCAGGCAGGGCGAGCAGCTCAAGCGGGACATGTTTATCGCATTCATCAGCAAGGCACTGCAGGAAAAACTCAATGTCTGTGGCCTCGTGTGCGCATGCCTCCCTCGGCTGACCTTCTCTCAAGGGCCAGAGCAAAGACTTTGATGATCTCGTTGACCAGTTCAACCCAAGAAAAGTAGGCGGGAGTGCGACGTCGTTATCCCAGCTACGATTATGGATCCTCGCACTCTCGCATGTACTCTCTAGGTTGGAGAAGCGCCACGCACCATTGGTCGAGGCCATTCTAAACTTACCATGGACAACGATGGACACCGCTTTCGTAAAGTCGTACACTGTTTTCATTGGGATGCTCCTAAGCGCCAGGCCAGAATACCTCTCTCTCATCCTCACCAAGATTACCCAGGGTCTAACCTACCGTACGTCATACTCATCGATATCCGTTGGATTCGACGTAACCTGCTTGTATGCGCAGAATCTGGATTGCAAGCCCTGAATTCAGGTGGTCCAGAAAGTTCTACGAGCCCGCTGACGCGCAGTGTGGTGTATGACCGCTTGCATCACCTCCTTTGTCACCTCTTGTCCCTCATACCGACACTTCCCTCGACCTTGCAACCCCTCCTCGTCCGAAGTTTCCCTCATAAGCGACAACCGCAAGTTGCACAAGTAACGTACATACGTAACCTGCTACAGGTCACCGAGTATTGCTCCGAGTTGGCTGATCGAATACTTGCGCTCATCATCGATCGCGTTCTTCAAATAGACGTACGTGCGACCTTTTAGTCGTGTACACCATCCCGCTGAGTGTTGTCCCAGGTCGAGATCCAGGTAGAATTAGAAGAACTCGAACAGGATAACACATTGGAGAACGGCGACGTGTTTGAATTTGATCCATTCGATGTTGTCATTGGTCAGGAGGGTGATGATGGAGAGTCCGATGCTGGAGATGATCTCGATTCTGATACGTCAACTGATATCTCATCCGAGGACGGGTCCGATGAGGAGGAGCTTGATCTGCCACACAACGTGCGACACATGCAGGGGATGGTTAACAAGCTCGATTGTATTCTCAAACTGATATTCGACCACTTCAATCGATTGCACTACCTCGCTGACACACCCAACACGCCTTCCTCGCCCAGTACTCACCCAAATGGTCCGTTCTCACCCCTGGACATTCCTCGACCGCCTTCTCCCGTATCCGGGCGCGCAATGCATGCTGCCCGATTCCACACTCTATTGGCCATATTTGACCGAGCTATCATCCGCACTTTTAAATCCCGATACACCCAATTCCTCGTCTTTTGGTATTCTTCCCTCGACCCCGAATTCAGTGACCTTTTTCAAGGTCTGCTTGTCGAGAAGGCACTTCTTGGACAAGACGCGCCAACGGTAACCCGTGCTGCTGCAGCGAGCTACATCGCCTCCTTTGTAAGCCGTGCTCAGTTCGTCGATCGCGAAAGCGCACGCAGAATGGTGGCTGTCCTGTGCACGTTCCTACAAAGTCACCTCGATGCGTTCGATAGTATCATACAGGCGGGGCAAGAACCTCCAGGGGTTGCACATCACAGCGTGTTTTATGCCATCGCACAAGCTGTGTTTCTCATCTTTTGCTTCCGGTGGAGGGATCTCGAAGAGGAGCTGGACGAGGTGGAAGAATATCAGGGGAGAAAAAAGTGGATGAGCGAGTTGGACGTCGTACAGCGCGTGATCACCTCTCCTTTAAACCCATTGAAGGTGAGCCACTTCACGACCCCATCCTTGCCACATCTCACGCGACATGTGAGGTCTGCTCGCCAAACATCGTGATGCAATTCTCCCGCGTCGCACAAGCGACCGATTTTGTCTATTGTCATTCCATCATCGAAGCCAATAGACGATCAGAATACAACCCAAGCCCAGGCTCACTCCCGCTCGTGAACGGGGAAGAGCTCGTGTCTGCGGAGCTGCATACGTTCTTCCCCTTTGACCCGTACAAGCTTCCGCGTTCAAGCTCGTACATACAAGGCCTGTATAGAGAATGGGCCTCCGTGGCGATCGAAGGTGACGAGGAGAGCGATGAAGAAGAAGGGGATGACGTGGAGGATGCAGACGAGGGCGATGGAAGTGACCATGAGACATCCAACGAAGCTGCGACGCAATCTGTCAACCAAGGCGGCGCGCCTGCAATCCCTGGTGGACTTTGGATACCCCGGAAGTCGAGCTGCAACGCAGATGGCTTGGGGGAATCATTTGGTGGGATGAGCATCAGTCCCGCACAACCGATGTCTGTCATCATGGCTTCGTAGTGCTACACTAATTGGTACGACAAATCATGGGGTATATACGGGTGCAAACGCAATATGCATAATCAAACACGAAACACTATATGCGAAACCTAGGACAGTAGGCTAACGGTGTGAACATCACGATCGAACAGTAACAGGAATGTGTGCGAACTCTGACAGGCCATTCATTGGGTCGTCCGTGGCAGAAAAAGACTTTGTACGCGAGCGCTCGACAAGGGACGCCCAATCCCAACTTCGCCACTCCTCTTCGGGAGGCGGCGGCGACGCGACGAGCACAAAAGTAAACTCCGATAGATCGGATAGTTGTATAAAACGGAAGGTGTTCTTTCCGGGGTGCATGCACGACGTGACGTCCAGCGGGTCCGACTTCTGAAAGGGATCAACGCGTTCGTTGAATGAGCGCGGCACCGCGGGATCACGCCCGCAAGCGGAGGTGATCAGGAGAGTACTCACCAGGGTGTGCGGCAGCCAGGTCTTACTCCGTTGAGACTCTGGGTTGACTTGGACGACTAGTCTACCCATCTTGGGCCACTGGAACGCGCGACGCTCGATGACCCCATTGACGTCTTCGAGCGAGGCGGGTGTGTCGGTGTTCCTGTGCTCCACCACGGCATCCACAGGAATAGAACAAAGACGGAGGTGCATCCGTAGTCTGGACGGCTGGCTGGTAGGGAGGACGTGGATAGAGTGAGGTGAGCCGTTGACAGGAAGCCAAACACATACCGCTCTCCGGACATGTAGAACATATCCTCGTTCACCTCGATGTCGACGTCCACAATCTCTGCATACCGCCCTCCGAGTTGATTAAACCATAAGCCGGGTTGTGTTGGTAGATGTGAAACAAAGTCCGTGGAATTCGATGAGGCAGATTGAATTGGGGACGCGATTTGAGCGGGACGCGGTGAATGATCTCCAGTCGGCTGTATTTCAGACGCGTTGGATGCATCGATCTGTACCACGGGTTGGCTCGTGGTCGTGGGCGCTGGAAACATCTGGACAGTTTGGCGAACGAGCTCAGTCACTGGCGTTGGACCCGGGGGACGGTCATCTACCGTGGGAGAAGTTACTCGCGGGTTATTGTAGGATTTGTCCTTGGCGCTATCTGGGTACTTGATCGAGGTGGTCTGGGAAGCCTGCAGCATGGCACGAGGCGCTTTGGGCGGCAATCTGCCTCCCGTGAATTCAACCAACGTGATGTCACTGTCCTTCCTCGACGCTTCTGATACTACAGTGTCCATCGAACCGAACCTGCCGCGCGAGTTCCGGACCCAAGTATCCACCTCATCAACCCTATCGCGCTTCAGAGACCTGCCCCGACCCTGATAAATGGGCGTCTTTTGTGAACCCAGAGACGAAAGTTGGGATTTCATCTCCTTCGCTTGCCGAAAGAAATTCCTGCATTGATCGTCGGAGAGCAATCGAAGGCATTGCTCCGAATCTAGGCGATTCACAGGGCTCCTCACTTGTGCGGAGGCAAGCAGGACAGGAACGAGGTGTTTTCTGCATTCCTGGATCGTAGAGGACGGTGGCATGGTATCATCCACCACCGGATGTTGTGGACAAAAATGGTCAAGTGTAGAGTTGGCGGACGCTAGGTTGTTCACAGCGGTCTGGGTCGGAGAGTACGGCACAGAACTGGGGGGATCCTCCACTTTGACTAGATGATCCACGGGAAGGTCGTGAGTTTTGAGAGTTAACGCCGGCTTGTGGCCCTTGATCCACACAACGCGAGTAAGAGGGGTGGTGTACACGAGGTTGGAGCAACATACCAAACACGTGTCTGCAGGGCTGGATGATTCTGCTGTTGCCGGGGGAGGGCCAATCACAGACTCTAAAAATCGCTCAACCTCTCCTGGTTCCGGGGTGTAAAAGCGAGGGGTGGCAGAGAAAGACGAATCCGAGCGATCATCGTCCATCCCTTGGAATGTGGATTCCCCATCGATCTGATCCAAGGCTGACGCCACCTTATCTTCCGTTGACCCTCCAATCCTTTCGAGCAGTGTTCCGGACGATGGAGAAAGAGGCGGACCCAAGCGATGTAGTTCGTCGTGTTCAGGATAGCTATCATTCCATTGTTTACGATAGAACTGATGAGGTGGCGGTTTCCCACTCTTGGCGTTGGGTGCCTTTTTGTTGCCACGCTTGTAATACTTTTTGAGTGAGAATTGGGGCGCCGATGAGTAGGCAGTCGGCATCGTGAAGGACATTGTGATGAGCAAAACGACGATCGGGCCACCGCGGCATACGCTTGGAGTTTATTAGAAATCAGGACTCTATAAATACAAAATTTTAGATGTTGTCGAAACCAACAGGACTAGAGCTCTGCATGACCGACAGTATGTCGATAACAAATTTATTAGACAGGCCTTAGCGCTTCAGCCTCAGGCACTCGGCAATACTACCTCGATGGGGTTCCACGCGGATCACCGTGTTGAATGAATACCGCGGGTGGCTCCGGACACCGTGGGCACTTCAATATAGGACGTAACTGTTAATGTCCAGCTGTCATGAAACGAGGCAGGGCATGAGGTTGGGAGGTAGATGAAAGCAAGCACGTCAACGACCAGTGACAAATTAATACACACAAGCCTCTCTCTGAACGACTCACACCAAGGTTGCATCCCTCGCTGATATATGTACTGAGGAAACGAGCACGACGTACAACAGTCCCCCGGCTTAGACTTCAAACACTCCTTGCAGACATGGTGGCAAAATTCGGCATCCCAAACGAACGGGAATTCTGACCCCTATACGCTTCTTCGTATAGGTCTCGAAGCAGCTCCAGTTCGTCGATCGTCCTCTTTGGCGATTTATCTCGGACAATTTCTAGTAAAGCCTTGTGCGAGACGATGTAGACGCGTTGATCCTGAAGTTGTGCCTGCAGTAAATTTTCCTTTACGCTTCGACGTGTCTCCGTGATGAACTGTTCCCGAGCGGCTTTGTACGTCTCCTTCTTCGTTTCTGCCTCATCGTCGGAGTCATACCCGCTCTCCAGCATGATATTACGAATGTGCTGGTCAGCCTTCGACCGGACAATGAACGTGGGGATTTTGAAACGACGGCAGTTCGTCAGGATGGCCTGGTCCGTCATCGTAAAACGATTGTTGAACAAGACGATGATACAGTCAAAGACGTAGAGTCCTTGGGAATTGAAATACTGCCAGTCGGGAATCTTTAATGTCCCTGATCCCGGAACGTCGTACCATGCAAATTGGTCGGCATGCTTGGGATCGCAGTACCGCCCAACCTCTAACGTGGTTTCAACGATGCCGGTCGGGGCCGCATTTGAATCTTGGTTGCTCATCCCGCAGAGGGCATTGATCAAGGATGATTTACCACTGCCGGCAACACCAGCGACGGCGAAGTGGAACACCCCGTCCTTGTACTGGATGTTCTCCTTTGCGGCTCGCAGCTCGTCGGCAGTGGGCATAACCACAGGCTGGATGCCTTCCTTGAGCTGCCTCTCCACCACCTCCCGCTCCTCTTTGGCCTTCCTGGCTTGTTCGGCCGCCCTGCTCGCCGCCGCCTCTGCAGCAGCCTGCTGCTCTCTGGCCCTCCTTACCTCTTCTTCACGTGCTCTCTGGCGTCGATTTTCTTCTTCCTGAGCAGCAATAGCGGCTTGCTTGGCAGCCTCTTCAGCGAGTCTAGCGCGTTCTCGTTCTGCTTCTAGCTCTCTCCTTATCTTCTCCTGGCGCTGTTGCTCCTCGCGGACTCGTGCCTCGGCCTGTTCCCGAGCGACCCGAGCAGCGTGTGCAGCAGCCTCTACCTCTCGACGGATGCGCTCAGCCTCCTCCCGAGCTGCCTGAGCAGCCCGTTCCGCAGCGAGTTGCGCCTCGTGGTCCCTTCGCCTCTGTTCCTCTGCTTCACGAGCCGCTCGTTCAGCCGCTTCTCGCGCCTCTTGAGCAGCCTGTTCTGCCCTTCTTTGCTGCTCCTCTGCCTGTCGGCGGGCTTCTTCAGCTGCCCGTCGCTCCTGCTCAATGGCATGCCAGTTAGGTTCGCAGTGGCTCGAGTGATGTCCTCCCATCTCTAGGTCGGGTCAGGTCGGGGCTGGGACGTAGGAGGACGTGGCTTGTATGGAAGGGGTAGTGCCGTCCCGCTTTCGTGCAGGGGGGTGTCTTGGTTATGGGGGTGAAAAACCATGAGGACCCAGTAGCTCGCTTCTATTCTGTTTAGAACACGAGCGCGGCCTCGCGGTTGATGGTGATCTGGTAATGTTCCATCGAACTTACTTAATACTGTACTCGCCGTGCCACGATGCCCGGCCAGAGCGCAAAGTGGTGGTAGCACTGCATTCTGATTTCCGAACTTCGAATTCAGTTCATTAGGTACCTGGGTAGCAGCGCAAACTGCAAAGACCGGTGTGTAGTCTGGCGTGTAAATACCTGGTAGCCTGACTTACTGTCGTCACAATTCAAGTCTGGAATCCGACCGTGCACTAGCGGTGGTGCTTCATCACCTTGGGAGCTACCGAGCAAAACCCGCACGAGGATTTGAACATGCTATAATTGCGTGTCTTCTGAAGTAGACAAGGGTTCTGTTCGTGCCTTGATATGAGTGACCGATCGAGTTTACCGAAGGGGCCATTGGCTTGCAGACGTGCAGCATGCCAAAGTGCTTTTGGATAAGTTTACTAGTGGCTTGCTGGCAAGGTGGCGCTATGGCAAATGGTCCACTGGGAGTGGCAGGTGGTTGGAGGGCGGAACGCGTTGACTATCAGGAAGCCAGGGATGGTTCTCATCGTGCCCGCCACTGTGCTGTATTGATGTGAACACCATCATCCCAAGACGGCACAGTATGGAAGGCATGTGGAAGTCGGATTTGTCATGGTGGCACCAGCAGACCCAACTCAGGCTAATGGCATCACAGCAGTTGATGGCATGGCAGTCATCAAAGACGTCGAACGCATAATTGTCGGTGGCATGGCCAATAGCGTTTACTTCTATGGCTATACATGACCTCCACTGAACGTATAAAAATTCGTCCGGCCAACAAGAGTTGCCTTTCATTCGTAAGTTTGAGACCTCGAGTCCGAACCCGTTCAAGCCATCTTCACGCACAACTCCCCCTATTCCAGCAGATACTTGCACAACATGCACTTCCCTCTGGTTGACTTCCGTGATCTACTCAATAGCTCTTCCCTCCTCGCGTCTCCATTTTCACTTGACAAGCCATCCCACTTTTCCCTCGATGGGTCCGGTGTGGCAGGTTTGATGGGCGGGGATGATGCTGTATCCGCTATGATCACTACTCACGTTTACGGGAACAGGCGTTGGCTGGGCTGGTACAATACCCCTGGGTCCTTCCAGATAGCTGGACGATTCCGCTCATTCGCGAAATCTGCGTCCCTCCGTAGCATATTCAGTGGCAGCTCCTCTTCGACGTCCTCATCCAAAAGCGTCTTCGCGAATCCCATGACGTTGTTTGAACCGGACAGTTGTAAGGGACCCAAGTTTCGCGCTGCACATTCAGGAACAGTCATCGAGGAGACCGGTTATTTGGCTGGGCTTTTCATGAAGGAGTGTGTTGCTTGGGATTCGGAGGGGAAAGTGGTTCCGGGGAGAAAGACGCAGCCTGTTGGAATCGCCATTGTTGAGCTCGGTCAGGCCCCCCCTTCCGAGATGCGTCCCGCACACAGCAGTACCTCCACTCTCCTCTACGCTAGCATTCCCATCGCCACCAGTATTGGAACTTGCGTGCTTTGCGCTGCTTGCGGAGACTGTTGCGCATCCACGTTGATTCTCGTGGGTATCCTCGTGAATGGCCTATCCTGCCTCGTCTTTGGTTCAGCAGATTTCATATTTACCCATCCTGAACCCGCCAAAGGATCGCCTGCTGGGGATGGAATACTTAGCTCGGGGACAGATATAGTCCTGTTGAAAGGCGCAGAAGGCGCAGTGAATTCCATCACTCGTGGTACGATTGCCCTCCGCTTTTCCAACGAGGCTCACTACAGTTTCATCCGGTGGTGTTCCCTGCTTTTCTTTATCCAATGTATCACCCAGCTCCTCCTCATCCCCCAGGCATCGTTGTTCGGCCAGATCATGTTCCTTATCTCGCTTGGTGTCTCCGCATTGTACAATGCCTGGCTCTCCTCGCTGGACAAGGAGAATATCCATCGGAAGCTATTGTTCGAGAGGGTGCTCGATCACCCGACATTGACCAAGTACACACTCGGGACTCGCACAACCGCAGTGGTCTTCATCCTCCTCGTCCTGCAGCCGCAGGACCCAACGGGACTTCTCAATGAGCTCCTCCCTAACGATACCAAGGTGTGGAAGCAGTGGAAGGCCACGATCTTGCAGCAGCTGCGTCATCCCAGTGATCAGCCGTTCCAGGTCAAAAGCAAAGTCGGGGACCAGGAAGGGTTTACACAGCAAGATAAGGACCTGTTGGAGCTGCTCTACGGTGACGCGCGAGCGGCGTATAATGGCTACAGGGAGTACCTCCGAGTCGACGCATTTTGATTGCCTGTCGCCTCATTTTCCTTGGTCCCTTTTTTTGATTGCCAGTATCTATTCGTGTAGCCCTTGATTTATTACCCACCGGTCCTACCGGTTCCTCGTGTATCGCAGCTAGTACCTGTCTTCTCTTCAGTTTTACCTGTCTAATATCGAACGGGGTGGCCGATCTAAATACCGCGAGTCATCTGAAGAATGGAGTAGCCGACTTTATGGGTGACGAGCCCGAAAGTGTACAACGTATTTGCCCAAGCTAACTTGATTGAGGGCTCGAAAGAAGACTGAACATGGTAAATACTGGTACAGTTGAATGGTAGCAATTAACCAGGGTAAATCAGCACCGATTCAGCACAATGAAAAACTACTATATGGCAAGTCAAGGAAGCAACCAAGGAACCGCAACAAGGAGCATGACATGGGAGGCATCTGATAGAACGTGACGTCACTAATTACAAGCCCAGAACATGGCGTCGGATGGGTCGTGAGCATGAACAGATTTCGGGATATCGTCTGAAAATTCGACGGAAAAAGAATCACTTGGAATCGACATATCGAATGTAGCCATGATACGCTGCTTGAGCATCGCCGTACAGCGTTTCTAGTAAGGCCCTCTCTTGTTGACTGAACCCGTCCACCTCCCAGTCCGAGTCGTTAAATTCGAGCTTTTCCTTGTCGAGGAGTCGTCGGACAATCTTCCCCTTCCAGTGCCTCCAGACCTTGGTGTCATTGGGGAGGAGCTCGTTAAGCATTTTATTCGGTTCTTCAGGCTCAAGAACGAGGAGAGTAAAGACCACCATGCTCGTGCGTGTGCCCAAGTAATACTTGGTCAAGACCGGATTCTGGAGTACGCTGCCGAGCAGGATATCCCGTTGGATCTTCTCCTTGTCCAAGGAGGACAGCCACGAGTTGTAAATCCAGGAGACACCCAGTGAACTGACGAACATGATTTGGCCGAACAGGGAACATTGAGGTATAAGGAGTAGCTGAGCGATGAATTGGATTGTGAGAAGGACAGAGCACCATCCGATATTGTTGTAGTGGGGTTCGCTAGCGAAACTGAGAGAGAACCTGCCGCGTGTGATAGAGTTCACAGCGCCTTCCCGTCCTTTCAGCAAGACGATTTCCTTGTCCGAACTGAGGATACCGTCACCAGGGGGTGATCCTTTGGCGGGGTCGGGATGAGTGAATAGGAATACTCCTGATCCGATGACGAGACAAGAGATGCCACTTGAGAGGATACCAAAGAGGATTAACGAGAACGCAAACCAATCGCGGAAAACGCCACACGTAGCGCAGGTACCGATGCTGACGGTGATAGGAAATGTTGCAAAGACGGGAGAGTATGCGTTGATACGTTCGGGGCACATCTGAGGTTCGGGCACGTGGTTGAGCCGGGCAATTGTCACCCCAACAGGCTGTGTTTTTCTCCCTTCGATGGCCGTTCCATCCCGCGCGGCGCATTCTTTCATAAATAGGGCAGCCAAGTGACCTGTCTCCTCGATGACGGTACCCGAGTGCGCGGCTCTAAATTTGGGACCCTTCCACCCATCTAAATCGAACAGTGTGGCGGGATCGGTGTGGACACCGGGGAAAAAACCGTCGAAAAATCTTGACTTTGCGAGAAGGCCATATCGTTTGGCAATTTGATATGATCCTGGAGAGTTGTACCACCCTAGCCACTGCCTGTTCTCGTAGACATGGACAGTGGCCATGGCTGATACGGCTTCGTCTCCGCCAAAGACGCCCGCTACACCCGAAGTATCAAGGGTGAAGCGGGACTTGTCAAGTGGCAACGAAGTCGTAACCAGTGATCGGCGTTGGAGGATACTAGATATGTCGGGAATGTACATGTGAACAATTGGTGTCTGGACGGGAACCGGTGCGTACGAAGATACGGCGGTTGATGCCGATAAAATCCATCCGAAACTTAGGGCTTAAGCGAATAATACGGGTGGGAAAACCGCGGATATAAGACCACCCACAAGACACGAGGCAGAAGCCTAGTCGCTGAATCATCTTCGCCCTACGACCCGACAACACGTGGTGGCGACCAAGGACGACGGTATGGTACGACAGAGAGCTTGCTCAAGCGCTCAAGATTCGGTCCGTGTTTCCGGGACAGGGAACGACAGGAAACACGAGTCAGATTACGGACGGCGCGACGGCGATGATGATAATGCGCCCCGAGGCCGAGTGGTCGCGTTGGACATTTTTGGCGAGTAGGTCAGTACGGCGGTGGCATGCGTAGCGACGGATTCCGTCGAGTACTAAGGGACATGTCGCGATTGCATCTTGGTCTCGTTCCCCAGGTGTACTGCCGCATATGAAGGGCACTGGCCTTGCCTATGGGATTCCCATGGTGCTCAAGAACACTGGACTTGACATTGCGAATGTCAACTTGTTCAAGGTAGATCAACCCGACAGATTAGCCAGCAACTCACCCTTTTTCCAAGCTCGACGAAATGTTTGCTTCCTAATACGCCTACTGCATCCAGAAACTGAGGCTAAACTCCGAGAAGGTGAACGTCAACGGGGGTGCGATCGCGTTCGGACATCCGCTAGATAAGTTTTTTTTATCTGTAGCTGGAGTCAAGGCTAACTGGCATTTGTGCGACGGCTTACGCTGCACGGGTGCTCGATAGGTCACCGGTCACGACTTGTTTACACGAGCTCAGAGGACGCGGTGTGCAGGGGAGAATGTCGCGGGGTCAATCTGATGATGAGCTTGTCTTGGTCACAGGCTTTGGTGACGTCGATATGCGTCGAGACTAGGCGCTGCTGCGGTCTTCGTAAGCGACACAAAGTGTCAGCCTGTCAACAGCGATTGCCTGACCGGTGGGACCATTCGTGGCCACATTGTATTTCACAACAGTTCTAACAGTGTTGACGTCACACTCTGTCTTCGCAAATTTGTTTGCATTTTGTAAGTTGAATAATAATCTGCCATGGCGTTCCACTGACTATACGTTTTACCCTCTCGACGGGTACATCGCCAACATTAATCGATCGAAGGATTGATGCGCTGTAAGATCCCCGCGACGCATGGCCTTATTTGCTCTCGCGCGAGAATGTTGAACCGGTTCGTTCATACGGCCGGGAGAGAGATAGGTTCGCCCCCGTTGATCAGGGTTGTCATTTTACATAAATAAGAAAGCCAATGAAATATGAAACATGATTTCTCACCTTATTTTTGTAGGTCTTATTGATGAGGTGTTATACCTTCTCCGATTGTTCACGAACGAGTCAGCGGACACAAGGCAAGCAGGCTCGAGTTGGGGGATGTAGTTAGGTTCATTTCCCTTCCCGAGCAACTCGTTAAGGTTTAGCCCATGGAATCCGGAGCACTTTGCGCCGTGGAAGTTCTTTCTTCGTCAATTTCACGGTCCAAGGCAGGAAGTCCTTAACCGGGTGTATGCTCGGTCATGAATGTGGTACTTGTCGAGTATTGGGCTTCTGCAGCATCCGGACAATCATCATAGTGCACTAACCGCCATGACAAAGTATTATGCACCATCCAATTGGAACCAATACTCTTGATGGTACCAGGAAATAGGGGGAAATGAGAGAAGTGACCTCATCAATTTGACCGACGTGCATTCGGTGATCCATCGGCATTCCCCACTCGGGCTTTCGAGGCAGCCCTTACAATAGCCATGGGGAAGTCTAGAAGTTAAGTATTACTCAGTATCGCGCGAACCCTATTGAACTACCCCAGGGCGTGTGCAAAGGTGATCGCTTCAGGACATGAGAGGCAGTTATGAATATCGATTAACTGTCATGAAGAAATTGACCTAACCCTAATTCCCTTTTATTCGGAGTACACGGCTCTGATCACTACGGAAATCACTACGGAAACGAAAAAGTAACCGTCCTCGGATGACGTATATAGATAGTGAGCTGAATACGATGCTGACCGGGTTTCGGAGATTCTGTTCACCTCATCTAGATTCAGTATGTAAAGAAATGCTGTCGTAGACACAACACGACGCTGGTTACTCTGGAAATGAAACCTGGAAAAAGACAGGCCTTCGCTATCCCGGGTAGATAGTCACGGTGCCCAGCTAAGTATCTACGGTAGTACCCGCTATACTATACATACCTAATTTAGCAAGAACTTTAGAATCTAACAATGGCAAACAACATCACTCGTCATGTGACTACGGGGTAGGAGTCGCAGCTCTTGTCCCATCTCTACAAATATTCGGTTATTCTTTCAGACAAATTTTATTTCTCGATTTCTCAGCCTGATCGTTTTCAGCGCAAGTAGGCAACACGATCTTTGCAATGAAGACTGAGTCTGATACTCCGCAAACATCCGCCCCTGCCCAGACTCAACCCTCCACGCAGTACACTACACAATGGGGTACAACACGTGCGCCGTAGTTTTTTTCCTCTATCTATTTTGATGATGAAACATTATTTTGGTCTGTCAGAAATCCCTATTGACCCTGCACTCCAACAGCAGTCCCAAGTGGCCACGTCAGTCGAACACGTCTCCGCTACCTGGCATCCATTGAATCCTCAGAAAAATTTAGCACGACTCCATATTCACATTACCAATACTCGCAACATTATCCTCAAGCGGCTTACACGCACTACCAATATGCCTCTGCGATGAGCACAGCGCAAACGCAACAGCGACAGGCCACGTCTGCTACGACCATAAATTCCACAACAAATATCACTGCGGCTGGTGCCAGTGGAGTGGACACTGCTGACGTGGCTACATTAAACGATGCGCTCGGTAGTGCCGGTGTAGATCTAAGGGTATTGTTTTTTCTTCTTCCGTTCAGTTGAGCTTGTTTAGCGATACCTCCCCAGGCTGAAGAGGAGAGTTTACAGCGGTCATACGATTCACACCAATCATATCGCCCTTTTGAGGATCGTTCGAAGAAGCAGCCCACAGCACCATCCTTCGACACCCGCTTTCTCGGCCCGACAATGCGTGGCATTGGAACGCAACATAAGATCACCAAGGTTCCGGAAGATTCTGTGAATTATCTCGCACTTGCTCTCCGTGCTCGGTTACAGGACCTAGTCGTAGCCATGGTCGCAGCTACTCGCCATCGTACCGATGCACAATATGACAAACCCCCATCCATGTTCGAGGGGGGTACCCCTATGTGGAGCGTTCTTGTACGTAATGATATAGGGAAGCAGCTTTCCGCTCTAGAAAAGACCGAGAGGGAGGAAGAAATGAAGATTCGGAGGGAACGCAAGGAGCGGGCAGACCTCGCCGCTGCTCATGCAGCTAATCTAGCCGCACAGGTTTCTGGAGGCGGAGGTGCGATGCCGGTAGATGAAGAAGAGGGCGGCGCACCCAAGAAGAAAAAGAAAAAGGAGGGTCCTGGTGTCACGGCAAGAAATATGTCCGAAGATGTGCGCAAGAAAATGTCGAATGCGGTTGCTAGTCAGGCCGCTGGACTCGGGGGGAAGTATGCATGGATGAACGCGGCCAACGTCCCCGCAACAACTCCGAAACCAAAGCCAGTTGCTGCTGCGCCTGCGCCTGCGGTCATCGCACCGGCTACGACGTCGACACCAGCAACGACGACTGCTCCCGCGGCATCTACTACCGCTGGGACGTCATGGGCACGCCCGTATGTCTCCTCAAAGAAAGCTACGACATCGTCCGGTCAAGCCATTGAGGAGGATGACAGGATGTTGGTGACGATGCGAGATGCAATGTTTGTGATAGAAAAGGACAGGGGACATGGGGGCGGACGTGGCTCCGCCCGAGGATGGGTTTGATTTTCTCGGACGCGTTAACTACTAGCTGTACACCCAACAACTTTCACGCCGCTATGCTACTCGATCAGGAAGTCGCGTTGTTTGGGTGTGTTGATCATTGAAAGCTCTAAGAAACCTTGACGAATAACACCGTCTTACACTTGAACACGGTGAACAGCTCACGCGCGGGGTCGTGTCGCTATGTCCGGAGAGTCTTCACAGCGTTCGTTGCTGATTGACATGTGGGTTTATATGACCGTTTGATTCTGCACCTCACGATATCCCGTTATAGAACATATCAGCAGCTACACTCATTTCTCACTGGTCGACGCGACGGAGGTTCGGTGGAACAGATATCTCAAAAAATTACACCCCGCATCTCACAGATCCGGGATGTCTCCAAGCCGTACGGAAAACCGACACCTGCCTCGCGCAAGATGGTGGAGAGCGGCACAGTCACGCTGCCGGATGAATGTGTCTTGCAAGTTGACGACGTCTCAAAAGAGTTCGCCACTGCGCTCAGCTCGCATTTTGAGATTGACGAAATCCAGGCGCTCATTCTGTTGCGATCGTTTCTTTACAACGAAGGACTGTCAATAAGCTCCGGGTCAAGTTCGGACAAGAGTCTTGTAGAGGAACTCATTGCTGCCATCACACCATTCTACTATTCCGAGCGCCTCTTCGTTCTCCGTGTCCTCATCCCTCTTTTCCGTGCTCAGGAGGATCCCGCTGACCCGATACACGCCATTGCTACAAAGGTCCTCCCGGATATACTACCAGACGGTCGTGCCTTTGCCAGCTCGCTTGTCGCTGAATACTTGCGAAAAACGGAAGAGAGCATACCGAATACCTTCAGTGAGGACCCAAGGGCTGCATCTCGTTGGGCGAAGCAAAATTCTAGAGAGCAATTGACGATACTAGAAGTGCTTTTCTGGACGATGTGGGGATATGTCCCGTGCGAAGGCGAGCTTGTGGTGAAGTTACTCGAAGCTGCTTATGACACGAATCTTGGCTCGTCGCAACAGAGTTCCACATTTCTTCTAGATGAAGAGGGCATACAAATTCTCCAAGACATTTCCGGTCTCTGGATGCTAATCACCATCGAGATTCTGGAGCTGGAGAGGGTTGCAGAACCTGATGGTATTGAAATATCGGCGGCACCCGCAAACAAGACGCTCTACACCACTTCACCTGCCTCTTTGAAACGAATCCACGAAATCGTGACCTCTAATCCCGGCAACCAGCACGTTTGTACCTACCTAGGTTGGGCTTTTGTGCTTTCTCGAATAGGCGCGAAGATCATGGACATGAAAGAAGTTCCAGACTCGTATCGTTCATTCTATGATTCAACACATACGCATCTGTCACGCGGCAAAGAACGAGAACCTACATATGTCCTCATGGGTCGCGTGGCATTGAGCGAGGAAGTGGGCTTGTTCAAGTTGTTGCACAACTTGTTGACAACTTCCCCACTCTTCGTCACCGCAGTCGCTTGGAAGACAGGTTCTACCGTTACAGACCCCAACGCGATCGCGTTTCGCTCTGTATTAAAGGGCGAGTAGTCATACTTGAGCTAAATGGATTGTCTAATCTCCTTCCAGGCTTTCTGATAGCTGTCTTGGAGCTGGTCCCCGTGGAGCTCATCCCAGATTTCGACTCACTCGTCGAGGTGTGGATTGCCCTGTTCGGAAGAAGCGAAAGTCGATCTGTGGCAGGCATATGCCGACAATTCTGGCAGTCCGACTGGCGGCAGGGCGTCGCACGACGGGCTATAATAGATGTCGCTCGATCACGCTTCCCGGTCCACTTCAGGCCTTTGATCAGGCTCTTGCGCGCAATGACCGCGTCCGGCTTCCTCGACACCGATCCTCTTTGCGTGGCGTCGTCCGCGGAATATTCTCAGTCTGTAAACGGGGAAGATGAAGCTGAACAGGAGATGTGCGCCCAGCACGTCTTCTATTACATGGACAAGCTACCGACCTTTTCGCTTGTCATCCCCCTCTCGTCGTGTACGGGCCCCAATGCGGTGTATGAGAGAGTTCAATATGGACGCTCTGCTTCAGCTCCTGGGCTAACGTATGCCAATGCCCGAGCCATTCGGTTGCCTGGAGGCTCATTAATGCCTCCGCGCTCCACTGGACGGCTTCTTAGTGGTGACGGCGGGGACTTCGTCGCAATATGTTGGCAGCACGAGTACAGTGGCTGGAGGGTTATCCTAGACGTGCTCACAGAGTACGTTACCCGGCAGAGCATCTCCGTGGGTACAGTGGACTTGTATCAGGACGTGACGTTCGGTAGAATGGGTCCTGGTTCATCGCCTTTGACATTGAGACTGGAGGATGTTGGTATGGAGATTGGTGACGGAGGCGACGAAGCACTTGCGACCGATGCACTCGACCTCATCCGCAGTGTCATACAGGATAGGCCCTCGCTTGCGGAAGAGCTTTTGGAGTCTCTTGAGACTGGCAATTCCACCACCCAAACAGAAGACGGCTCTGCAGACCTGGTACAATTAACTATGATGATCCTTGGAGAAGCCCTCAGCCGACCTCAAACTCGTGGTTTTTCTCGCACTCAGCTCGTGACGTCAGCGATGAGCGTACTTTCGGCGTTGCTTACATTGCCAAAGTACTCCCTCCGAGTTTGGCTTTATATTCGCTCTGCAACCGCGCTGTTTGGTCCCACTCGGTCCTCTAGCTTTGCAACAGTTGCCTTGCCTGCAGAAAGAGCCACTGGTCAATATACAATGACGCTCGCGTTATTGAACCTCGTTCAGCAGCTCCTCCAAGACGCGTTCGTTGCCGTATTGACTATTCCACCAGATAACCAGCGCCTTCATCAAATCAAAGAGGAAGTTCTGATGAGAGCCGCGAACTTCGTACACGGCGAGATTTGGGTGGAACACTTGGGTTGGAAGTATACTCAGCTGGGAGATCGGTTTGAAATCGGCAGACGGATATCGTCGTTCTACGCAAAGATTCTTTTCCAGTCACCTCCTGCCATTAGCAGTCGGCCATTCCCTGCTCTGAGCCAGGCTGTCATTGACACATTCCTTCACAAAGCTACTACCTCCACGATCAATCCCCTGGTGTCAGCCATTGCGGTCAGCCCGAGTATCCTCGGATCGCTATATAACACAAGGAGATTCGGAGACGCCCGCCGTCTGATATACATGCTCGAATCACACCTTCAGCTTGCGCGTTCAGTACTTGACTATAAGCAGGTAGCTCCCAACACCAATAAGCCTTCTCTACTCGAACAAGCTCTTTGTGCAAAAGTAGTTGGAGGTGCAGGTTTCTCCGACTCTGCGAGGGCCCGTGTAGATCCTGTTGATGTGCTCGCCACGTTCGTAAAGGAGAGAGATGTGGGCACTATGGTCCCTCTAGAAGCCATGCGCGTCCTCCATGCCCTATGCGCTTCCCTCTCGTTAGCGGTTCCTTCTCCCCCGACGATCATCGGCCATCTGTCCAACCCGGAGGCTACGGTTTCTTCCTTGGTTCGCATAGTAGAACATCCATACGAAGAGTTCGCTCTCCGAAGTGCCGTTTGGAGTTTTATTTCTCTTGCTACGGACAAGGAACCCGCTCTCTCCAAGCTCTTTGTCACGGGCGAGTTTATTATCCCGAACTCCAGAGGTAAGCAGAAGGACGGCGACGATAAGAAGTTGAAGAGCGCACTGGAGGTTGCGATGGAGACCCTCGGACATTGGAAGGACCTTTGGGAAACCAATCCACCGCTGCTTGCGTCTGTCCTCCACTTCATTCACGTTGTGTGGCAGCACGGCCTCGAACATCAGTCCGTGATCGAAAGCGCTCGTCAAAACAAACAATTATGGGATAAGATGGCTGCTATCGCCCGAGAAGAACTCGGACCGGATCCAGATTATATCGTGGAGTCTTTTGTCACTGTCGATGGGGAACGACAATCCAGCCTTCATCAAGCAGTGTCCGTACAGGCCTATCGCGGGATGGTGAAGTCGTACGCTATCCGTATCATAGGACAAGACATATTCCTCCAGCCAGTTCCGAAATGTGCCACTGAGCCTCTCCCTAAGCCGCTCAGCTACACCCAGTTTGCTCCATCATTTAAAGGCGAAGACCATCTCAATGAACTCATCCTCGAGGGCGCCTGCAGCTGCTATGATCCAAGTCTATACGACAAACTCTCTGAGCAGCTTTTGTATGGCTTTCCTAACCTCTCGCTTGAGCAACTTCAGTCGCAAGAGCCAGTCTCGCAGCGCGAGTTCGGTGACAACTTCACGTTTTCACCGAAACTACTGAGAAGTCGGCTTCAGCTATGTCTTCCCGAAGAAGATGGCGTTGCTGAGATCGAGAAACAGGTGCTGTCCATCAATTTGAATCTTTCTCTGGCACATGCGCAGATGGTCATGGCCGAGGCATGGCAATTCTTGTTGAAGCAGATACTTCCCTTCATCCGTGTCGAGCAAGGGACCAGGCCAAGTTTGCTGGCATTAGCGTCAACCATCTCCACGGCTCTTGCTCAGGAGCGCAGGCAAGGAAATATGATGGGGACCATCCATGGCGTACGGCTCAACCTCCTGCTCTCGGTTCTCGAGGTTGCATGGTTCTCCACAACGGATACAGATACCGAGGTCGAGCCATTCATGATGCTCGTTGCCAATGTCCACGAGCTGTTGCAAAATGAAGCACAGCCACCTTCTGCATCATTCCTCGGTAAAGTGTCTGTTCCATTCCACAGGACGCTCCTGCAGATACTGTATTTCTGCGTTCGGCAATGCCGGAATTTGGCTACTCGCCCCAAGGTTGTAAACGCGGCCAAACGCCTGAAAATTACTGGACTCCTTGAAACTACCTTGAACCTCGTCGTCGACGCCCTCCGCCTCACCTTCGACTCTGCACGAACGCGCCTTGACCTGGACCTCGATCGCGATCTGGAATTGCTTGTGGCCGTGTTTGAGCAATGCACTCGGCCGGATGTGAGTGCGTCGTCGTTACCCTGGCTCGCGCGGTGCCAGGAGACCGACGTCATCAAGTCCAGCCTCGAGTTGCTAGTTCGCACAGATATAGCCGGCATCTCGGATCTACACCTGCTTCGAGCCCGACGATTTCCGCTATACTCTCCGCACATCTTCCTGTTCCATATGGCCCTCGTCAGCATCCCTTCTGGTGCAGAGAGATTTGCGAGCGAGGGGGTAGTAGCGGCATACAGTAACAACAGCATCAGCGCGGCTATCAGCGATGGTTTGATTGATGTCACGTTGCCCGAATTACCGGGAGAACGCAGTCCAGCACACAAGGCTTATTGCCATATGCTTTCCATCGTGGCTGGGGTCATCCGTGCCTTAGGAAATCAGCATCATTTCTTTAGCGCAGATGCATGTGGTATGATCCAGCTCTACGGGAAGCAATTCGCACGTGCATTGTCCTGGAGTATCGGCGATCCCATTACAATGCCCTTACTAGAGGAGATGGAGCAGACCGTCAATCTATTTTACGCCGTCGTGGAGAGCGTACCCCCCACCACATCCAACCCCAACCCTGTAGTCACCAAGGTGCTTCGTGTATTCTCTACGCGCGCGCTTGTGTTCTTGCAGCAGTTGAATTATGCCCTCACACACCCGAATCACCTTGCCAGGCTTTTGGAACCTGTGACATTTGAAGAACGGGCAGCGATGGAAAAGGAGCCAATGGATTCATCGCTCTCCCAGCTCGACATGATGGACCTGCGGAAACACCCTCTTACGGCGAGGCTGGTTCATATGATGTTCAGGTTATGCAGCTTGATTGTGTCGACGCTCGTCAGCGTCAGTCGGGGGTATGACGTACTCCTCAAAGAACAAGAGGAATGGCCCCTACAGGAGGCGCTCATCGTCCCTGTAAGTCTTGTTTATCCCTCGACCGTCTCAAACGGCTACTAAGCATCACATTTAGCATTCCAAGGTTGTCCTCGGAGAGCCAACATCCTTCGGGACATTGCTAGAACTAGCAAACTGTACTCTCGATGTACTGCGTAGCCTTGTCGGCCGACCTGCTGGTCAAGCGATCGTACCATCCACCTCCATTAAGGACATGCCGCTCGCCGTGAGTGAAGCTACGCTCACTGCTCGACGGACCCTCGAAGCGCTCCTTGTCTACGCGACTACGCAGCTCGCAATGTGGCTTGCAAAGCCCGAGTTTGATCCTGCAACGACAGAGGGAGAGACAGAGGAGCACAGCCATAGCCACAGTCACAATACACAACTAGATACTAGTAAGGGAAGGGCGCCGCGGGCACTAGCAGAGAGACTGAGAAGGGGTATGACCGGGGAGATGACGGCCGATCTACAGGCGCTGCTGACGCGTGCCAAGCCTGTGCTGGCGAAATGTGAGGGGGTGTTGGGGAAGTCGGTTGAAGGCGGGAAGGATCTGACGCAAGTATTGTCGCGGTTTTTGACAGAACGGATCGTTGTGCCGGCGTGATGTGCGTGCTGCGCATTTCTCGTAGATTAGTGGATAAAAGTATTATTGTAGTTGCTCTCTATGTTGTATAACGAACTCGTTTCTGAACCAACAAAAAGGTCACGCGTTTCAAGTATTGCTAAGCTTTCACACTCAGTGGGGGCAACACCTCATGAACTGCAGCCCACCTTCCCGATTGTCACCTGGCTCAGATAATTCTTGCCAGAGAACACCGCGGTTCTCGTCGTCTACAGCCCTGTTGTCGCTAGTCTATTCCCTCAAACAGTGTCCGCAATGTCCTGCCACCCCGGGATTAGCTCTGAGTTTGTACAAGTCAAAATCATGACTTGTGCTGTTGTGTCTGCATTGAAAAGTGTTTACTGAACACCTACTGTGCAAAGAGTGCGTCCACTGGCAACTTCGACCAAATTCATACACCGGCGCACGTTGGTCCTGACATATTTCACGAGGCGGCATGGGGGTTCCCCGAGTAATCGGCCTCAGATGCTCGTTGATCTAGGATAGACTGTTTTGCGTCAGTAAGGGACACCGATCCAACCCATCCCTCCTCCCTCCTCGTTTGTTCTTTCCCACAAG
>JBBPKT010000225.1:0-28190 GCA_038089395.1 Pulveroboletus frians | reverse complement strand
GGGGGGGGGGGGGGGGGGGGGGGGGGGGGGGGGGGGTGGGGGGGGGGGGGTGCGAGCCAGGTCGTGGGCAGATGATACCAGGATGGTTAGCTGTTTCATTAGGTGGGCATGAATATTGATGTACTGACCTGTTGGAGAGCCTTTTTCCCATGGTGTTGTTCACCTCCCAGGCAATGTTGTTCATGAGGGCTTCGCTGATGATTAATATGTCGCAGGCACTCCAATTGTTTGCCTTGAGGTCATCGTGCCACTGGCATCTGATGCATGAAGTGTAGGTCAAGATGATCAGGTCGCCATGTGTGATTACCTGGTTGGGGTGACTTTCGAGGTTCCAGAAGAACATTGCAAGGGCATTGATGTGTTTCTCTGGCCATGCCGCCTGTTTCAGGTGTAGGAGGAACAATACCCTGGCTTGCAGGAACTCTCTGAAGGATAGCTGGTGGTTTGCATGGGCGTTCTTTGATGCTTTGACTGAGGCGACTGGGCACAGGGTGAGCACATCATTGGAGCTGGATAGTCCCAATGCATCATCTGCATCAGATCTCATGTGCTTCACTGCATCATTGCATCCCTCAGGGGAGAAATACCATAGCTCTACGAACTCGAATGTGGAGAGTTTCTGTAAGGCATACTGGGAGGGCCGATGGACGATAACACTGGGTGGGGGGCGGCCAGCTGTGAAGTCACTCATCTTGGGTTTCTTTTTGTCAGCCTCCTGTTGCTCTCTCTGAGCTTCCTCCTCCGCTTGCCTTTTGGCCTCCTCCTCTCTCTCCCTGCACTCATTGTCTAGGTGCTCTGCTTCTTGGCGTTCAGCCTGGTGCAGGGCATTTCACTCCTCCACTCACTGCTCATGGTCTTCCTGCCATGCCTGGGATAGGTTGGCAATGGTGCCGACCTGGTCAAGGTTGTGTGCTGCCATGAGCGCTTCCTGAGCGACACGGAATGGTGCTGCTGTGAAATTTGGTATCACTTCGTTAGCTGGGTCTGCCATGTTGGTCAATGGGAGTCTGGGTTTCTAAGGAGTGTGAGTGGTTTGACAGTGGGGATTGTGACAGTGTGTCAGGTTATAACGACAAGTAGTGAACGAAGTGCAACCCAGGACGAGCGAGAAGGTGAGGGCATGAGAGGAAGTAGACACATGCCGCTTATCTACGCTTGTCCAAAGACTAAGTTCTGTGGCTCTGCTCGTGCCTTATTGTGCTGCAGATCCATACTCCATGCACAGACTCAGGCAATATATAAGGCCAGTAACCTAAAGCCGGGAATCCCAGCTTTAGCCACTTGTCAGTTCAGCTCTCCTCTGTGTGCTAAGGGACTCATCCCTCATTCTCAAGAAGCTCTGGTGGTTCCTGCTCCAGCTAGCCCCCAATACAGGCATCCTTTCTCTTCTGCTGGGTAGCTCCATCATCATCAGCTTCCTCTCTCTAGGGCTCTAGGGTTATGGTTTGGTCCAGCTGACAGTTAGGTTCAGTTTTCCAGTGAACACAACAAGCTGTTCACAACAGTACATATGTACATACATATTGAGCAAATTATTGTAATAAAGAATAACTCACCTCATCAATGACTGTGCGTAATCCACATACTGGTCCCTTGCAAACCCTTTAAACTTTTTCTACCATATTTTGCAATTAGGGATCCTAAAACAGGCCCAAGCTTTGTCTCCATACTGGGCAAGAAATTTGATTGAAGTTGGACAAAATTGGAAAAGCAAGTGGAACTGATATGTATGTTTGTCATTGTTACTGATAACAACCAGTGAACAGGAAACACTTGTGCTGTTATATGGCTATATCTGTTTCTCACTGTCAGGTTCTATATGAGCTGGTATGTATACAAGTACACCAGGTAAACACATAAGCTTTGAACTAAACCATGAACATGAGGAACATACCTCAGTGATCATCTATGATGGCTTATGTAAGTTGTTGTGGTTTATTAGTATCACTGCCTCTGGGCAAGTGACACGGAGCAAATGGTAGCAGCATCAATAGGACAGGTTCCAGATCTTTGTTCAAATCTCTTGTGTCATGTTCCATGCCCTGTATCCTGTATCATGTACATTATTACGCATCGGTATCCAGCTAGCAAGGCCGCTTGTTTTCTAATCGTTCCGTTGTTTGTGTGGGCTGTGTATTACGTAACAGCTCTGGTGCCGAAAGAGCTGCGGCTGCATCCACAGAGCGGCTTGTTGCAAACAACCCTCTCCTTCCCTTTGACTACTTGGATTCTTTCGTTTCCTTGCCGTTATTGTTGTACGAGAGGAGCGTCCGCCATTGTTTTACCCCTGTTGTCTAGGTCTCTCCCAATTTGACGCTCTCCGGACGAGGAAGTTCTTCCCCATGTCGTCTCAAAACCCGGTATGTGCCTTCTGGTTGTGTTTGCTTTGAGAGGGGCCGGTTTGGGGCGAAACGACGACTAACCTCCTTTTCGGGTTGGCTTAGATTCGGAGGAAATTGGTTATTGTTGGTGATGGCAAGTCTGTCCTTTTCCCATTTCCTTGCCCCTTTCCCCCTTGCTTTCCTTGTTCCCCTGCTACGCCCCTTATTTCGTTCTCTCATCCTCATCTTCTTGTCTCTTGTGACATCCATCTCATTTCGTCTTTCATTCCTGCTTTCGTATCGTATCGCGCTTCGCGGCCAATGGACTCTATCTCCTTCCGTGTGTGCAATCGCGTTGTGGATGGTGGATGGCTGTGATTGTGGGTGTGGCTGGATGGTGATTGTGGATGGGACGTGGGGCCACTAGGCGCGTGTGGCAAGACCTCGCTCCTATGTTCATTTGCTCTCGGCGAGTTTCCAAAGGAATACGTGAGTGGTGTTTCAAATTTTTCTGCTCTGTCCTGTGGTGTGTTGGGTTGTGTGGGCTAACTTTTTTTCTTGCTGCTTTCTGTTCGGTTCGGCTTGATTGGGATGGGATAAAACCGGCGTGCATGGACGGTGAACAGCAACCGAGTAAGTTCATCCTTGAGTGCATTGCTTGGGTGTGACCCGGTGGGTCCGTAGCCATTTTTGAGAATTATGTGGCCGAGATTAGGTTGGATGGGAAACCGGTGCAGTTGGCGTTGTGGGATACTGCGTGCGTGTGTTTCGCACTGGATTTGTGGGGCAGGGCTGATGCGTGTAGACAGCGGACAGGAAGAGTACGAGGTACGTCCCCTCCCCGTGGTCTGCTGTTCGAAGCGTGCGAGTGACTCACACCCTCGTTGGCCAGCGCCTACGACCACTCTCGTACTCAAAGTCGCATGTCATCCTGATCGCGTTTGCGATTGACACGCCGGATTCGCTCGAGAACGTTTCTGTCAAGGTGCGCATGGTCCTTTTTTTTTTCCAGTCTCTCTTTATCTCCCTTGCACGCTTACTCTTTCTCTCACGCTCACCATCACCTAGTGGATCGAAGAAGTGCGGAGTATATGCGGTCCAACAATCCCCATTCTGCTTGTGGGGTGTAAAGCAGACTTGCGTCCACCACCCAACGCGCCGGACATTGGCAACTACGTCTCACGCGCACAGGCGGAGCGCGTGGCGGCGGAGATTGGGGCGCGGGCGTACAAGGAGTGTTCGGCGCTTAAAATCGAGGGAGTCGACGACGTGTTTGAGGCGGCGACACGGGCGAGCATGCTGATGCGAGAAGGGGTCCCGTCTGGGACCTCTGGTAGCTATCGCTATCGGGAGAGGCGGGGGATGCAGAGCGGGGAGACGGGCGAGGGGTGGAAATGTTGTGTGGTGTGTTGAGTGCGGTTTGGATGGGACGCTGCGAGGTACGCAGAGTGGTATCATCGGATCCATGTTACTCCTTTCTTTCTCCCTGCTCATGCATTGCATACCTTTCCTCCGTCGTCTTTACTTCCCGCCACGGTACTCATTATGGTTTAAATTCCTGGACAATGACTATGCCTTGCATGCAACGTTCTCGTACACTTTCCTTCTCAGGCATTCTCCTCTGGCCCGCGCGACACTCCCAGATCCTTGAGCCTGCCTGACGCGACGTCGTACACCCACCCATGGACCCAGACGGGTTTGCCTGCCGCCCACGCCTGCTGAATCGGGTCAGCGGCACAGATATGCTCGACCTGCCGTTTCACGTTCTCCTGCACGATGATATCGATGGCGTCTGCGGGTGTAGTGTTTGCGAGATCGAGCGAGGCGACGAGGGAGGTGAGGGGCGCGAGCCAGCGAGAGAGCGGTGTCGCGTTTTCTTCCTTGGTGTGGGTAGCGGCGCTATCGGTAGAACGGGCCGAAACGGCATTATAACACGCCAGCGCACCTCCACAGTGGGTGTGCCCGGCGAGGACAACTGGGGGAAACAAGCGAGTGAGTGGACGTGGTTGGGAAGCACGCGGGAGTAAAGCATAAAGCTTAAAACATGAAACATGAAACATCCAAATCAAATGTGTCTTTTATTGTGCAGGACCCCAGTAGGCTCCATCGCGCGATGAATGGGCGACAGAGAAACGTACCGTGTTCAACGCCGACAACACCGACGGCGAATGAGAGCACCGCGAGTGCGCTGTCGTCGTCTGGGTGGAATTGACTGGGGTCTGGGTGAGGTCATGACAGGGACAGGAACAGGAACAGAAATCGGATCAAAGATAATGACAGCAAGGGGGGACAGGACCAAATGGCTGGGTGGAGGAACGTACTTTGCGATGTTACGGTGGACAAAGATGTCGCCCGGACGGGCACCGGTGAGTACACTCTCTGGTACACGTGAGTCGGCACATCCGATCCACAGTACCTGGAAGTTTTACGAGGCGTGAGGTGCAGTGAAGCGGTAAAGGAAAACAAAAGGTACCTTGGGATACTGTCCCTGAGCTGACTTGCGGAAGAAGCCAGGCTCGGCGGTGTCGATTGTGTCCGCCCATTTCGCGTTGGCTTCGAGAAGGGCGTGTACTGGGGAACGAGGGGGCGTCATCGTACCCAGACAGCGTCGAAAGAGTGAGAGTCTATGCAGAGTGAAGGGACAGAAATATAACGAGCAGGCCAAGCGACGTCGTATGAGCTAATCAATGATGCCACGGGCCTTTTTCCCATGTTGATCCCTCCAAGCGCATATCCGAATGCCGTCGACGGACCCTCGATGCTGCTGCGATCTAATCCACCATCCTTGAGAACGATGTAGCGAGAAGATACAGCCAGAGGCAGAGGTCGTTCCGTTTGGCATCGACCACGGGGTTTGCTAGGCCCATCGTACTCGGGGGGAAAGCAAGGGGGAGACTCGAGTGACGATGCCCACGCGATATGTGGGCACGAAAACCCACGACCATGAATACGAGTATGGGGGCGAGCTGTGGCCGATGCACGTACACGCGCAGGGAAGCCGACGATGATTGAGCGGACAAGGGGAACATCGTGAGGTTCTTTGTGCTGTATGATCCGTCTACTGCTGACACAGTCCTCACTCTACACAGCCGATTCAGCCTCGACATTGACCCTCGTGTGTGTTCGAGCGGGCAGTCCTTATTCCCACTCCATCTTCCCATGATCAGACCCGGAATCGGAAGGCTCATAATCTCTCTTCCATTCCTAGCTATGAATGCTGCTTCCATGCTAATCAGAACTTACCGGGAGAAGGGTAAACGGGCACGAGGAGGGGGAGGGAGCAGGTGACATGATCGTGAACACGACCCATTCCATACCTTCTCCACCATGCTCATTGCGGTATCGAGTACGTTGTCGGGGTCGCACCGTAAACACTCAATTTATCGCCACATGCCCTTCCGTCGTCCCTGCATTGGCTAAACCATTCAGGCTCTCGAGTATGCCGATCTCCCTGGACCTCACGTCGTATTCTGTAGGTTTGGTAATCCGAGTGTCATCCTCTGCTCATTTTACGTTTAATTTCCCCTCTTCGCTCCCCCTCTGCAGACGTGGCGACGTTGAAACCATCGCCGTTTGGAAAATATGTGGTCAGTCAGACCACGACGGCTGCAGGCCGTGCAGAAAATGAGACAGCCCCAAAGAAACGAATGGAGGTCCTGTCCAGAAGGGATGAAATTGGACACACGCCAAGTGGCAACAACCCGACGCTTCGATTCGGCGCGAAAATTATTTTGTTGTGAGATGAGGAACGGCCGGGGTTGGTTAGCACCATTGATTGTGTTTGTGCAAAGCAGACATCGTGAGTGCCGACGGAGATCATCAATAGAGCTCGCTTACACGGGCATTTGGTTTCGTCTGGTATTATCGTTCCCTATTTGCTATCTGCGACCCGTTTCTCATGTCTCCCTAGTTCTGCCAAGGAAAAACTAACAGGCTCCGTCGTGATCAAGAGGATCACGAAACCTTTTAGTATATCCGTTCTGAACACACGAATACATGGATCAGTGGCTTATCTTATTAAGGTAGGTGTGAAGCCGAGTCCCGGGCCAAGTCGGAGCGATGACAATGCGACTTTCAGCGTTTTTTCCCTCTTGCTCATCGTAAGCCTCGTTGGGGCTGGGATGTTGGTCGGCGAGTTCAGTCGGTTGAATCGTTGTCAAGAGGACAGCCAGTTGGAGCACATGTACCTGTCCTGTGGACTGATTTTCGTGGGTACTACACTGGCCGCGTCCTATCGTTCTGATGGCTTGATATCTTCATCCCAGTTAGAAAACATGAGTGATTCGACAACCCTCACAAGTTCCATGCGTTGTACGTGGCCTTCTACTTTCCCGAGACTCACACTACGGATGGACTTTTTAGATAGTGCTCTTCCTTTCACTGAAACAGATGTCGAAATAGAAGACACTACGTTCTTTGGATAGAATCCACGAGGGACATTCTATCCCCCCTCGACGGATCTCCGTTCCTACCAGAGATGATCGAGTTTAATGCATGTCGCAACCCAACCTTGCCTTTCTATACATCTTATGATGAGCGCGTCAACGACATCCGTCACCTCTCCCGCGCCAACGTGTCACTCCAGGTCGTCAATGTCCCGACAAACTCGTTGCTATCATTGACACCAACCTCTACCAAGCGCTCACACTGAATGTGGTTTCACAGGTCTCGTTGTGTGTGCCGATTTTTTCTTCCCTGGGATGAATCGGCTCGATAGTTGACCTGCCCCCTTTCCTTTTTTATTCAGAACTCTGACAGTCCTTTCTAATGCTCGGTGAGTTCTTAGGTGGAATCCGGATCGAACCTGCGTCGCGCCACGGAGGGATGAGGAGCCGTTTACGCCTGCGTGCGTGTATCCAGAGCTCGGCAAGGAGATGACAAGTACCGTGTCCCAAGGCGGGCGAACGGACCACTGGTCATGTATTACCTCCACTCGTCGGGAAGCATAGAATTCCCCAAACCCATTTGAATCACTTATCTGACCCCCGTGCGCTGGTGCATCTCCCGTTGGAGATCAACCCGTAGATAGTGTTTTTTCTCCCTTTCCTTCTACCGTCCAAGCTCACACCCACTACGTTACCATATAAAGATATTGCTACGGGCCGGACAATACCGCCCCTCTGCTCCAGTCCCTCGTCCGACCGACTGGAGGGGAGTACGTAGACACTCATTGTTACTTGTATATCCGTACTTACAATGTATAGGACCTAGTCCTTTACCCTAGGGCGCATTCGCTCACACTATAGTACTCGTGTCTATAGTAACCCGCCAACTCGGTTGCTTATGGCCTTGACTTTGGATTTCCCTACAGATACGCAGTTGGCACAGCATTGCTCCCGCCCTTCCATACCATCGGAGTATATGTACGGCCATGTTATCCCATCGCTTCCCTCAAGAGGATATTCACGTACGTCCCTATCATCCCATACTCGCAAAGCACGATCGAAGTCATCCAGTGGACCACAGTGACCGCGCTTATCCTCGTCCCCGCGTTTTTGGATGAATGGGCAACCTCATCGCACATCGTCCAACTGCTTGACGAACATGTGGTACGCTCCACTTATTTGGCTATTACTCCCCCTCCCTTGACAGGCATGGGCCACTTGCCAAGAAGACAGGAGATGTCCTATCGAGTTCGGCGGGACAACATATTCCTTCTGGAAACCGGCTGAACAGGCCCTTTGGGACTGAGTGCGGTTTGCGACGAATCAGCACACATGACGGGTCGCGCAGGGGGACGGGACAGGTATCCCAAGCGTTGGTGCGTCGTGTTCTAGTGTGAACGTAAGCTCGCAATTGGGGACTGATGAGTGACATCCGAACCACATGCTCTCGCTCCTGTGCGCGGGGATTATAGACTTGTCCGACGCACCGGGTTTCAGTCGAGAATCTACCCAACGTCAAAGGGTACACGAACTCGAACGTGTCCCTCAAACATGCCACCATCTAGAGTCTATACAAAGTGTACGTCCTGTTCTCTAGAGCATGGGTGCGAACATACAACGCTCACGCTAGTACCCTTTTCCTTGCCGTCTTCGTGTCGTGTGCACCACGCACGATGCAGCGTTGGAAGAGTGGACGATGTCTTGGCTCATTTTCCGGGCGAGAAGACGGTGTCGGCGCTGATGGGAGCCGTAATCGGAGCGAGTTCGGTGCTGTCGGGTATGTGGATGGTTGGAACCAGACGGGAGTGCTGGCAGAGCCCAAGTCAGAGCATGCGATCGATGCCATGGACGGCAAACAGGTCACCGACTTTAGGAACAAGATCGGGTGCGTTAGCTCGGAATGCTCCTCCCTTTTTCATTTTATGAACCCAAAGTCGACACCGTTTTTCCAGGCGGGAAGTCGAGGAGACCAACAAAGAGACGCCGGCGTTCGGCCGGACCTTCAAAGAGATGACCTTGGTAACGAGTAAGAAGAAACCCATGCTGCGCGCCGGCAAGGGAACAGCAATCAAGAAGGTGACCATGGCCGTATGGATTGGAGATTGACGCACTGTAAGCACCGTGCCCCTGTTTGTTTCCGTCCGACGCGCCTTTACGGGAAATCAATGTAGATATGCGTGGGCGGAGGCGAGTTCCAAGGCTGGACTCAATGTCCTGCTGTCTGCGGCTATAACTGACTGATGCGTACATGCGATGGTCATCAATGCAGGTAAACCGGCCGATGAGTTGACACGGACTTGTTCGAGCAAGAGTTTGACAGGTGCATCCTATTCATTCCCATGATGCCGTTTCAAGGGATGTAAAATCGCACGCCGCACGTGCACCTCCGTTCACCGACGCATTCGAAGCCTGTCGGCCACGTTCCTCAAGAACCGCATCCTCGGGACCTTGGGTGCACGAGGAGATTCGAGAAGCGGCGTTTCGGATTGGTCAGAGCGTCGTTTTCGCGAACCCCACACTTCGGTGGCTCGCCAGCCGCATCTGGCTGAATGCGTGGGCACTAGTGCTTCTCCCTTGTCTGTCCGGGGTGTGAAAACGGAAATCGAGAACATGATTTCCAAGTACACCATCGGCTTGGAAAATGGTGATGGTATACCAGGAATTATGCATCGGAAATTCACCATCGCCATGCCATTTCGTTGACCGGTTCTACAGGCGGGTGAGCCCGTATCTGCTTGCGTCCCTGTTAAAGCCGTGAGGACGTCGCCGCCATATACACGTTTAGCCGGCCTTCCACGTCCGGTACGATCCAACAACAGCGCGCCGCATTCGCAAAGCGCGGAGCTTGACACCACCGTTCTTGATCGAGAGCAACCTCGTCCAACCAAGCCTGTCGCTCGACGACCCGACCTATGCCAAGATTCGCGATTCAGTGTGTGGCGGATCGATTTCAATCCCGCGCCGGGGTCGTTTGAGGGGCACGGGCGGGGAATGGGACACTTGATTGATCTTGCGGTGGATCCAGGTGGGCGGAGAAGCCGCGGTTCTTGTTTACGTCGTCCGTGGCATCGGCACAGGGGTGGAAGTTTAGTGCGGGGGTTGCAGTAGACCCGACCATGGTATAAGCAAAGCGTGTATCCGAGCGTGTGCGGATGTACAAGATCCTTCTGTGTCTTACACGTCTTGTGTTGTAGATCCTCGCTGTGAGTGGGCAGATCATGGGTGGTGCGCCACGGGGCGCCTGGCCGGCCACAAAAATTCCCATCAAGTCGAGCGTGGCCTTGGACGTGCTTCCTGAAACCCGCGGGGTAAGTCAATCCAACCCACGGATCAGAATTTTGTTTCTGATTGAACTTACCAACACGTGGTGCCGAAAAGGTCACATCATGGCTTCCTCCACATGCTATATCCGACGCGACAGCGGATGTTGCATTCGCAGAGGAATCGCCTCTCGTAGTAAACCTGGTGCATCCCTTACTGATCGCATGGAAGGCTCTCATGCGGCACCTGCGCGAAACAGTTTATCGGAAATGTCCGACATCGTCCCATGGGTCGCGAGATTGAACGAGTGTGGAGCAGTGGACCGTCCGACTGTGGACGGCACTGGGGACGAGGTGACCATCACACGTCTGGTACGCTTTCCATCAGAAAGGGTTTTTCCCCGTTTGGGAGAAAAGCACTGAATTGCGCTAACTGAAGTCTCTTTCTGTTTTTGCTTGTGCGGACGTCTTCTTGGGTAACTTTGTTTAGCCTACCAATTGCTTGACCCTATGATGCGCTCGTTGATGGAAAGATGCGACATCATCAGGACCTAGTACTCAGACGGAGAGCAAGGAGACAACGTAACCCATGTGGCTTAGTGGGTGGGCAAGACGATGCGAGACTCGAGTCACTTTCTGCCGAGGATGTGGTGGTCGAGTGCTGGGAATCGATTGGCATGTTTTCGGGAGGTGATATGGATAGTGAGGTTATTGATGCCGCGGTAGCTGTGCAGCGAAAAGAAAGAGCGAAAGAAAAAAAAAAAAACGTGTCTGGGTAATACGAGTCAATCTTGATAATCAGGAAGTATACACGAGGTGACCATGTGGTCTCGACGAAACTCACAGCAGCAACGGCGGCGGGAAAAATTTAATGTATGACCTTGGTTCGTTGGGGTGGTGTCCACGTTCCCCTTCTCTCAAACGGGTGATGCGTCGATTCGACGATGTAGAGTGTATTCTGGGCGCCGGCCTACGCTCGGATTCCGGGTGCCGGGAGGGTTCCATTGCATTCTCTGTACCTGCCGCTGGAGGCGAAGAGGACGGATCGGAGCGTCGGTTGATTGAACGGAACGAGCGCGCAGACCGTTCTTGAGCTTACGGGGACACGCCCAACGCCAGATACAACCCCGGATGACTTGGCGTGGTGGTGAAAGGACAAGGGGAGCACGTGCAAGTGTAATCGGAAATGTACAGCTGGCGCGTTCTGATCACTGTATAAAATGATCCATCCGCGTCCTCCGTCTCCTTACGTCTCCTCCTTCTCCAGTCTATCCGCTCTTCCATCTTCCCCCTTCTCTTTCTAGACCTAGCTTGCATCGGCATCAGCAGGAATCTCGTGTGTTATCATTCTGGGTAAAGCTCGCTCAAGGCGATGCCACTTGCTCAGACACGCCCACTCAAGACCTACTTCTTTTTCTAGCTGCTCTCCGAGTCACAATCCCATATCCATATCTATATCCATAGACAAAGAAGTTCGACCACATCACAAGGTCAAGCGAATCATCGTCCCTTTCCAGAATGGAGTGCCCTATTCTAGTTTGGATGCTCTCGCTCAATCGCGATGTCACGACAGAGGTCCGTGTCCGTGTCCGTGTTACTCCCTTCTTTCGCCGACGGATCGTACCTTTCTGTCAACTTCCCTGTACCCCATTCGTACAGGAATACGACAAATGCTTTAATCTCGTCAGGGAGTGTGCACCACATGCAAGGATAGCATATGATTGCACGTCCATCGACTCTTTTCGTCAGTTTTCTTACCTCCATCATTGTGGATCCATCTCATTCCCACCCTCTTTCCTGTCCTCGGCATCCCACTTTGGTCCACGCAGGTCAAATCATATCACAAATGTTGCCACTCCTCATGATGCGCCACAGGCGAATATCGAGAACAAAATGGAAGGACTGCGAGACATCAAACGGGAAGCACTGGATAGAGCAGGTCTGTCTGTCCAGTCGTCTTCTTCCTCTACACCTCACTCGCATTACCAAAATGCCGCTCATCATCCTCTTTTTACCCTCTCCCGGTTCCGTCTCTTCATCCTCTCCGATCTCGTAATCATGCTGTACACAGTCGCCCGACGACATGCCACCAGAAAAGTTTCTTCAGTCGATGATCGGATATCATCTTGCCTACGACAATTCACTGTGTGGCATGGTCATGACCCAAGGTCGTCAGCGACAAGTCATCAACATCGGCCTCGGCATCAAACAACTCTGCGTAGAACCTCGGGGAGTATCCGTAGCCGCCTACGCTGAATCATTTGCACATAAGGTCCGTTCTTCCCTTTGCATGCCCACATACATGCTTCTTGACGATTCTGATGCGCACTTGTGCACTCTCCCCTCCTATACCTTCTTGGGCTAATGCTCCTTTTTTGGTGCTTTTCCCTCATCCCTCTCTTACCTCTTATCTTACCTGGGAAACCAAACAGCTCACTCCACTAGAATTGACGTTTATCGCGCCCGAGCTCGGTGACGAAGTCGTGCTTCGACGGCTCTGCATTCTCCTCTCGCTCAAAGCAGCCTACATCAAAGCAGTGGGTCAGTCACGCGGATTCGACTGGTCTCGACTCGAGTTCAACATCCCCAACGAGAGCGCACGCGGAGATGATCATCCACTGCAAGGTTGGGAGTTTCGGGTATTCAAAGCCCAGCTGGGGGTACAGCGGAGCGGGACGGTGATCGAGGAGTCGTATCAGTGCGCGTGTGCCTTCTTTCGGGGGACGAAAGAGTCTAAATTTATCTGGCATGACAACGCAAAGGACTTGGAGGCTTGGGTGCAGTTTATCAATATCGATCAAATGATCAAGGTCATTCCAAAACTGACGGCATAAGGACTTGGCAGGGTTGAGTCCTTGGTTGTCCTCTTTTTTGGTCCATGCCTTTCCCCCCTCGCCATGTCTGTTTGTATCTGCTCTCTGTGTCATTGGCTTGCTTGATTGGTATATGTGTGTACCATCATCCAAACCTGACGTGGGGTATTTTTTTCACCCCGCCATCTTGCTTTTACCGTCTGTCGGAATGAACTCTCTTTCTATCTTTCTGTCTTTTTTCCTTCTATGCAACATAGTGCAGGATGTCATCTAATATCAGAAACACAGTATTTGCGTGGATGGGCAAGTTGGAGGTTCAATGAGGAAAGGCGGGGGAAAAGTTTGTGACCGCTCCTCTCCGCGGAGAGCTTGAGCTCGCATACAACGGTCGAACCCAGAGTGACAAGAATAAAATCCCTAAATTCACTGCCCTCTTCAGAGGGTTGTTCACTTTCCGCTACTTATACAAAGTGTTTATGGTAGAGGTTTTCATACTATGTATCAGGGGAATAGAGCGTCCGCCCGTTGGATGACGGGAGTGTTGAACTCCGGAGGAGTGCTGGTCTTCTTCTACACTGCCAACCAGGAAGTGTTCGTCACAAATTAGACCGACAAAAGCCCGTCGCTCTTCTTTCGCCGTCTCTCCATCAAATCGTCCTCCGTTCATGTCATCTAACCGTATTTCCATAAGGGTATCTTTGATTGCGCTACCTTCTTCTGACTCTAGTACACTCGGGACGCGGGGAAGGGGAACCCAAGGCCTGAGATAGATGAATGTCGACGTCGTGCCCGTGCCCCAAACCTCTACACGCCTCGAGCTCACCTACGCGTTCATTCAACTTTGGACCCCGCCGTCGAAGACAGGTCTGATTCGATTGACGGGGGTACGGGTGGGCCTGTGTAGTGGAAACGGCCATCTGAAATGGTGTTGTGATGTTTAAGGGAGAAGTGGACCACACGCCGAATGGTGCCAGGGAGCACGGACGGACGGATGAGTCATCAGCATGCGCCAGGAAACAGAGCCAGGATACGGGGGTCGAGCGACACGTACTGATCATGTACCATACCGAACTGATAAACGCGAATCCGACGAACACGACTGAGGCATAATCTGGAAAGGATCAGGAGTGGCGAGAGAAGCGTTAATCCCAGCAGTCAGCGACGGCACTCTTGGCTTGCACATCATGAAGGAAAAGAGAACAAGAGAGAGAGAAGCGGGGGACTCAACTCATTGTGGTTTGCGTTACCGGAACGACGGCTGGCATCGAAAACAATACAATCGCAAACATGATCCAGAGGACCGCGATCGCGTTCACGATAACTCCCATCCTCCCCAACCCGTACGGTGCATCCGCAACCTCCCTTCGACCGCGCGCGAGCGATATCGCGACCGGCAATGCGTACGACGCCCCGAGACACATGACGGCGACCCCAACAAAGGCATTAAAGGCCGTCGAAGAACCGAGGTAGATGAGCCCGAGTAGAACCTGGATCGTTGTTGATAACAGCAGGGCGTTCACAGGGACGTCGGTGAACCGGGTACTAATACGGGAAAAATGAACGTGGAACGGGATCGCTTTGTCCCGTGCAAAAGCCCATGTTGCGCGTGATGCCGCGCAGGAGATCGAGATGGCGCAAAACATGCCAATTCCAAAGACTAGGTTGGGTACATGTTCGACTCAACGAGTTTAGAAGGGTGAGGCAAGACTGGGAACGTACTGATGAACCACTGGAAGTTGGACGCGAATGATAATATATCGCTAGTGTGCCAATATAGCACTCACCAGACCAAAGCCACCACCATTAGAACCCATTGCGAGCGTGAACATAACGCCTATCGGTTGACCAGAGCTGACTGGGCATCCATGCGTGTGCTTAGGGACGACCAAAAACCGCAACTCCAACACAAAAACACACCTTGTAATAGCGTGGTAATATCAGGTAATGTGAAGAGGATTGGGAGGAGAAAAACAACGCCTGAGATAGCTCCAATCGGTACCGACAACGAAATCGCCTTCGGAAGGATATAAGAAGGGTTATGAACCTCTTCTGCCATGCTCGTAACTATCACAAGTGCTCAGATAGACGATGAAATATGTGACTGATTTATGCTCACTCATACCAATCGCAGCATATACATAGGCTAGGCGACGTGAGAGTAAGTAGAACATAGCAAAGGAGGATACGACATACCGGGCTAAACATTTATATCCAACGGACACGCGAATTCATTTCTGTCATTTGCTTGAAACAGAGAATTGCTTACCGGGAGTAGACCGATGAAGAAGGACCAGCCAGGGGTCCAACCAGAAGCGGGCTCAAAGCCACTTAATACAAACGACGCGGAGTGGCGACCTACAGCCGCTTTTGCAGAAAGACATATCAAGATTACTGTGTTTATCGCGTAAGATAAGACATAATACACCACTGAGACATCTCTTACCGATAATGCCCAAAGCAGTCCAACACGCGCAGGCAACCTAAAAGTAATAATCGTTTGCGAACGCAGTAGAAGCGGTCCAAGCCTCACTCACATCGACGCTTGGCAGATACTTGTTAAAAAATAAGCAAAATCCGCATGAGATGGCGGTGACGGCCAGGAAAATCAGGTCTCGGCAAGGGTGAGTGAAGAGCGAGACTTTTGGCTGGAAGCATACATGTTTGCCATGCAGTGACTACCCAATCGGGGTGGTAAATCCCTGCACCCGCAACCACCAATTGAGCCGTTCCTGGAAAGACCCACGCCCCTGAGTTTTGGGCTCAAATAGCGAGGTTGTAGAGTACCAAATGTGACACTCAATGTGACAGTCCAATTTCCGACTACATTGAGCCATCCGTTGATCCAGGAAAAAACGAGCTTGTAACGGGGCGGGGCCAAACGGTAACACCAGTAATACGCGCCTGCCGAAGTTGGGTACTTGGAGCAAATCTCGGCTAGAGAAAGTGCGAGCATCTGAGTCAGGATGGAAACAAGGACCCATCTACAGCAAACGTCAATGTAGTTTCGCTGCACGAATCAGAGCCGCAAACCCCCAAAGCATTACCACTGGACCACCTGCAACGAGGGACGTGGCGATTGGAGCAGCCAGACCATAAGCTTGACTCATGTCAACAAGATACCCACCTAAACATTAGTGCTACGACTCACGAACCGCCATGATGGCTGCAAGTACCAACATGTCAGCTCCTACATGAGATTAAATGCAATGTCGCACGAACCTAATGTCACTGAAGGCAAGCAATGATATAGGTATAGGAAGATGAACATAAATGCAGGCACCGCGGGCTGGATGGGACTTACTGAAGAGAATGTGGAACAAACCCCGAGTCTACAAACACAAGAATTATTGATGTCTGCTGGCCCGGTATGAGAAACAGACGTGGACATAATACACACTCGTGTCATTTCCTGTTTGTATCCTAGCTGTTCCAGCCCTTTGCGAGCAGCTAGCTCCATGTCGGACACATCGTCCGCCCCCATGGTGGTAGAAGAGCAACTAGCGGTCTACGTGAGGGAGGGAACCGAATTGACTTTGCTCCAGGTGAAAACTCCCACGATGATAAGCGTGTGTACATACTTATATATATATAGTTGTTCACTTGGAGAAAGTTGGATTTGACATCACGAAAGTTGCACAAATGGAGTACAGATATGAAACTGCCAACCCAGTCGACGTCGTGGGAGCGGAACAAGGAACGCTCATGGGTCTGACGTCGGAACCCGAAATCGTACTACCACTGCTCACGTGCTACCACCACCATGTGGTGCCTCTGTCGTTGTTGATGTTGTGGCTGTGCTGATACACCCTCATATGGAACGTGGGACATTCGCGCCCAATTTCGATTTGAAATGGTTTCTGAACTCTAAATTTGGAAATCGGTCGGATGGATTTGGAAAACGGCACGAAGAATTTGATAAACAGCGCAGGCAGGACACCGAACACTGCCCGCACTCCGTCATTGGCTGTTGTGCACAATACTACAGTCCAAGAACTAGTGTACAACATGCACTGAAAGCATATGAATGATGCAGTTACTCCAAGTCTACCAATTCTCCAAATGCCTGTAAATTAAATCTCAGCCACTTGCAGTACAGTCATCTACCAGCACTTTACTGTCTTTTGCACATGACTTGTCACCCCATGCGAAATTATATCAAAAACCTGCCTCACCTTCAGCACTCTCTAACTCCCCAGTGCCTTACTGGAATTTGTTGGAAATGGTACCATTCAACTCAGACAGATCAGGCACATCCATCTGTGAGGGACTGAATAGTGGATTCAATGTTTTAAATTTTTGGAATTTCAAGGCTCTCAGGATTTGCTGATAAGGTGCATGTAAGGTGGTGTGGGCACTCTGTGCCCTGTCCTCACTCCTTGCTCACATAGATGAAGTGAACTGAGTGATTATTCACAGGATAAGTATATAGGAGTAAGTATGAGGATGGGCCAGTCACCAGGATGGGCCTATCAGGAACAACTCAACAACTTAAAATAAGAAGTTGAGAGGCCAAAACCACAAGTCAGACTAAGGTGCGGCTAAGGCACACACACAGAGAAAGACCCATAGCGATGAGAATACTAAGCACGAGGACTACTGTACAGGACGAGTGCTACTTATATAGGATATCTAACCCTAAGGCCTGTATCTAGATCTGAGCCCTGTGCCCGAATAATGACTAACGGATATTAAATAATGGATCAAATGAATCTAAATATGAAATGATAAATAAGCGGAGAATGGAATGATGTCATGGTGATGTCAATGGGCTAGACCATGACATAATGATGATGACATAACCTGATGTCAATGGAATGACGCAAGTGTATAAGGTTAAGAGCAGCGTCGGCCTAAGAAGACTGCACTCAGTTGTTGTATGAGATTAACGGACTATATCATTACCTAAGAAGACTGCACTACGAGCGGTAGTTAATACGTGCGCTGTAGTATCGTATCGTATGTGGCTTACCTCAGTCGTTGTACGAGACTAACGGACTGAGGTGCGGAAAACAAGTGCCAGACATGATATACCTATGGTGCCACTGGCTGTACAAAGGGGATGAAAGAGAATAAAGGGAAGTATAAAGGCTCAAAGGCCTGGTACAGTGACAAAGCGAGAGAAGAACAAAGGAGGAACTCATTGTAACTTAATACTATAATCACCGTGTGGTGCTGTCAGGTCCAAGCGGTGGCTGTGCGCGTGCTTGTGCATTCTAACAAAGTGAAGGTAGCCTAGACCTGAATTAGTGGGTAAAGGGGAAATATAAGATAATTGGATGAAGGATTAAGGATAGGGGTTTATAATAGGGGTTGAAAGGCATAAATATTGTAAGGGACATAAGGAAAATCGTGGTTCTGACAGGGCCCTCCTTTTTCTATCTACAGTGTATGTGATTATAACATATCACATGCACTCACAAGTATGCTACTAGGTGCTATTGCCCTATATATTATTTAAGGGGCCCATTGCCACCCACCACACTCTCCCCTGCACCTTTGCTGATGCTGAACAACAAAGATGAAGCATCAACCAACCTCTGTCTATAAGGCAATGATAGTCCCTACCACCACTCTGATCCAAACCAACACCAACCTCACCCATGACCACCAAAGTTCCAGAGCTTTGACTCAGAAAACCTGACAACTTTAATAGATTATACAAAAAGGCTATATCATGAATGCACTCAGTCTTCTTTTATCTAATCATTAACAGTGACCTGTACAACATATGTAGATACCAAGAAGATTGCTTTCACCCTCTCTTGCATGGCTGCCACCTGGGCTAGCACTTTCAGAACAAAAGTCCCTTGCAAGAACTGACAATGCCTTTATAGATGAATTCAAGAAAACATTCCAACATGAGGACATTGTCACCAAGGCAGTCAGATGGCTGCAATGACATTTAAAATTGTGAACTCCTCATCATCATTTGAGCCCTCAAAGCCTGATGACATCACCTCCATGGATCCCCCTTTGTTGTCTCTGTCCTGACTAACCATAAGAACTGGATGTACTTCCAGGAGCCCTATAAGTTGAACCACAGGCAAGTCAGATGGCTTCTTGATCTCACAGACTTCAATCTGAAATTCACCCACATTCCCAGATCTGCCATCCCTGCCCCAGATGCCCTCTCTCAATGTTCTGACCTCATCTCCTCTGATAACTCCAATAACATACATAGATGTTATCCTCCTGACCAACAAACTATTTGTTAAGCTCATTAATCTGGAGCTTGTGGAAAAGGTCTCCAGATCCTCCCCCTCTGACCCAGTAGTCTTGAATGCCCTCCATGCCCTTAAAGGATTAGTCACCTCTAAGTTCCACTCCCACCTCTTAGACTGGGCCTACAATGCTGGTATCCTCACCTACAAGGGACATGTCTACATCCCTGATACCCTCTACCACAAAGTTATCTCCTATGCCCATGACCACCCCTCTGCTGGCCACCCTGGCTACCTCAAAACCTGCCAACTTGTCTCACATAACTATTGGTGACCTGGCCTTGTGATGCTTCATTGAGAGCCATGGTCCCTGTTAACAAATAAAGGCAAATACCCACCCTACTGTCACACCTCTCACCCTGATCACTTCATCTTGCACCTGCCCTTTCTAGCAGATCTCCTGTGACCTCATCACTGACCTTTCTGAATCCCTGGATTTGACAGTCTCCTGGTTGTGGTTAACCATGGGCTTATGAAGGGAGCAATTTTATGCCCTACTTAAAAGACCATCACTGCAGAAAAGATCACTTATCTCTTTTTCCACAAAGTCTACTCTCACTTCAGGCTCTATGACAAAATCATCTCCAATTGTGGCCCCCAATTCACCTCCAAATTCACCAAATCCCTCACTAACCTCATCAGATACCAGTTGGCATTATCCACTGCCTACTACTCTTAAACTGACAAAGAGACTGAGCATGTCAACCAGGAAATCAAGACCTGTTTCCATCTCTTTTGCTATCAAAACCCCACTGAATGAGCTGAACACATTCCTATTACAGAATTTGCACACAATCACTGCCCCCACTCTGTTACCAACCAACTGTTAGAGATAACAACTCTGATCTCCTCTGGGCCCTCCTGTCCAACTCTGAAGTCCCTTAACAAACTCCTACACAAACTCCTACAACTTCTATATAGGAGTTACCAATGTCCTATAGGAGCAGTCAGAGATGGATAGGAAGGTCAGACTTGTATCCAATGTCATGTCAGAACTCACTCCTTATGTCATTCCCTTACCCTATTTTTGTTTCATCCACATTCCATAACTTCATGCCATTTCTCCTCCCCTTTTACTATTTCCTTTTGGAGATCACTCACTTCACTTCAGAGTTGATCAGACTTCATGCTTGCATCTTCACCCACTTTACATACATATTCCCTTTTACTCCTGGGCTCCCCTCAGTTGTTCTTGCTACTCCTTAGGCAGTGGCTAAGTGGGCAATTACTGCCCTTTACTTATATTTTTAACACCAATCACCATTTTTCCTTATGATGGGTTACAAATCCAAATCCCTACCTATGATCATCACCAAAACACCACTCCCCATGGTCAAAACAAGACTCAACATACTATCCCACTTCTATGACAAGACCCTAGCAGCCCATGAACTTGCCTACCAGGTGATGAAATCATGAAACACACAAGGCTTCTCTCCTTGGAAATAAGGAGATAAGGTTTGGCTAGAAGCACAGAACCTGAAATGTTCCCTCACCTTCCCTAATTTTGCACCTAAATGAGAAGGACCCTTCATAATCACTAAAATCTTATCTCCTATCTCCTACTGTCACCATTTCCCCAAGACTTGGAAATTTCATCCCATGTTCCATATCTCCCTCTTATTGTCCTATTGTGAAAATGGCATACACTCTCTGGCTCCACCTCCAGAACTTATAGAAGAAGAAGAAGAAGAGTATGAAGTTGGGAAGATCATATGCCACTGAGAAAGTCTGACCCATCAGCAATTCCTAGTAAAGTGGAAGGGTTACACCACTGACAAAGATTCTTGGCAGTCTGAGTCAGACATGACTAATGCCAAGACCATCCCCAGTGCTTATAAACTCCTCCACCTCAAGATCTTTCCTCAGTTACATCCCACCCCTGCAACTAAAGTTTGTTGTAGAACTGATATTTAGTTAGTCGCTGAGGACAGATTACATAATCAAAACGCGGACATTACAGAGTTACTTACTCCGTCGCACCTCAGTCCAGTACTTTTACTGAAGACTGAGGTGAGACATTCGAGACTAGCTACACATTCTTTTAACTCACTAATTCTTCTTAGAATAACTTGTCCACTCATTAGGTTGGTTAATATATAGTCCAGTACTTTTACTGAAGACTGAGAATAACTTGTCCACTCATTAGCCAACACCTAACCTCGGAACAAAAAAGCCCCAGCTGTGCACCCAAGCACGAACATGACCGCACCATGCCCGGTATGCTTCAGCCACTGCATATGTCATGTACTAATGTATCTGAAAGTGTATATCAAAGGATGGGAAAGAAATAGGTGCAAAAAAGACGCAAAAGGTTTGCACAGCTTCTCGTCTCGGTTCCACATATATGACCAATGATGAAGCAGAATTCCCCGGTTGTGTCCCTAAGTACAACATGATGGTACGCCTGTTGTCTCACCATATATTCTTTTTTTTTTTTTTGGACAAGTGTATATTGTTCTGTAGCAACTGACAGAGCTAGTCCTACGTAACACACTAAGGCGGGCATCCGGAGACGACCGGTCCGAGGGAAAATGCACTTACACACGCCCTACTGTCGTAGGGGGTGTGGGGCTCCATAAACTACTTGGTGTCCCCGTTTAGCTCCGGGGGCCTAGGTAGCTTTATACCCACTAAAACCTCAGTATTGGTTGTCCAGTTTGGGGGTAGGGTTTCGAGGTTGGAAATGAGGGTGGACCAGGTGTGGAGGACTTTCGTCTTAGTATTCTTTTTTCTTTTCGCTTTTGCTAGGTGGCGGTCTATGTCTAGTCTCGCTTCGATGTTTCGGGTCCATTTCGTGGTGATAGCTTGGCAGGTATTCATTTGTCCACTGATGACACAGCTACATCTCAGGGTCCAGAGGAGGTGCGTTGCCTCCAATAGTAGGATCCTCTTTAGGCGCATTTTGCCCCGAAGGTGCAGGGTGTTGGAGTGCGGGTCGTTTTTTAGGGTGAGGCTGCTACATCCGATGAGTAGTCCGATGCTAGGTGTGTTCCAGTCGTCTGTAAGTTCAGGCCAGGCGTGCCGTGTCAGATTCCAGATTGTGTTAGTCTCCACGTTTTTGCATTCTGTCAGGATGTGGGCCAGCGATTCTGTGGTGTCGCGGCATATGGGACAGGTTGCTCTTTGTTCGTAGTTCGGTATAGTCGACCAGAAGTCCCCAATGCGTAGGGAGTTGCACATTGCCCAGTAGAGGAAGTCTTGTACGGGGTGTCAGATGTCTGGGTGGCGTATGTTCTTCCATAAAGTGGCGTTGGTTTCTAGGTTTTGGGTGGTTTCCTGTATTGTGTATCTCGTAATGTCTAGGTGGACCAGGGCACCTTGTGGGTATGGTTTGAAGTGTCGTGTGCGGATGGCATGGTATGCTATTCGTTGTGTCAGGGATGTCAGTTTCATTCCTTGGATGGAGAAATTGGCCGGGATGTTTCGGTCTATTTCATCGGGTTGGGGTTTTCGTGCCCTGGTGTTCATGAGTGCGTCGGCACCTTCGTTTCCCTGGATGTTGGTGTGTCCTTTGGTCCATTTAAAGTTTGTCAGTGCGGCTCTGTGGCGGAGGTGGTACGCGGCAAGTTGGAGCCAGTCAGCGTTTTGTATGTTTATCCACCCGTTGTCCTCCCAGGTGTTGAGATGTTTTGTGAGGCCGTCAATGGCATACCTGGAGTCGGTTACGATAGTAATCGGTAATGTGGGGTCGGTTTGTTGCATGGCTATGACAATCACCACGATTTCCCCTATCTGGTTGGATTGTTGGTGACCGGGGACCCTTACTGCCATGTTTCATGGGTCCTCATGTTGGAACCAGATGCCACTTCCGCATGTGGCATCTAGTTTGCCATTGTTTAGGCAACTGCCGTCGGTGTAGATCGTGATCGCCTCGGTTATTTGTCCCTGTTCTCGTCGGGGGTTTGCCAGTCGGTATGCTGGCTCTACGGATGTGTGAGTTGGGTTTCCAAGCACGCGAAAACATTCGTCCAGTGAGTGTCTTGAGGTTATCATCGGGTCGAAGGTAATTTCGTCGCCTCGGTGGACTTCCGCCCTGTGGTTTTTCTTGGTTCGTCGGTGCATGAGTGTGAGGTGGTCTTTCTTGGGGTGGAGCAGAATATTGTATTTTTCGTCAGTCAGGCCCACAATGTCGCGAGCGTGGGCAGCGCATTTGTGAGGATTTTTGCAGCCGAGTGTGCGATCGTGTGTGCACCCGGAACAGGGGCAGGATGGTGTCGGTACGTGGCGGCTATCTATCCTGTTCAGTCTTCGGCATGTCCGTACAAGGTCTTTCATGCATGTTGTGTGGTGGTTGTCTCGTAAGCAGGAGGTCTTGGATTTGTGGTAGGGTTGTGCACTTTCTATTTTGTTGCCTATCCAGGCCCCTAGTATTCGGGTGGGGTGTCCGTCTTGTGCGATTCGGATCCCGGGGGGGAGGGGGGGGTCATCCAGGTGGATCTGTCGCGAGAGGAGCACTCGGTTGCAGTGTTCTTCTGTTCCGATGTAGGAGACTGAAGTCTCCTGTGGTGCAAACACCCGATTTCTCCAGTCCACAATATTCCATGTCCGTCCGGGTAGGTCTTGGTTATCAGGTTTGGTACATCCGGTCCGGATTAGCTTAATCCGGTCCCGGATTGATGTTTTCCGACCCGGATCCGGTCCGGATTAATCCCGGATACATGCCGATTCACTCGGGTTTTTAGCTACCTTCGTTACTTCATCTTCGTAAGTCCTAGGGAATGCCCTGGACTATAAAAGTGTGTCCCTACCATTTTGAATGAATCTTTCTTCCCCTCCACTTCCTATCTGTGTGAATTGGGCTACTGGCCAGCTGTCTCCTCTTGCTCCCTGTGTCTCTCCTGTCCCCCTCCCTTGGGTCGAGTCTATACTCGCACCCTTTATTCAATCCTTATCCATCCGGAAAGGATTATTTGTTTTACACCGATGGGAAGTATTTCAGTCTTTTCCAGGTTGAATTTAGCTCCTGATGCGGTGCACCATGTGGTGAGGATGCGCTCCAGGTCTGCATAGCTGTCGGAGTGAGACAAGTACACTGTTGTGTCGTCGGCATATAGGTTTACTTTCACCATTCTGTCGGTGTTTGGTATGTGGTACCCGGTGATCTGGTATGAGTTACATATGCATGCCGCTAGCGGCTCTATGGCAATATTGAACAGGAGGCACGAGAGGGGATCACCTTGTCGTACTCCGCGTGTTACGGGGTATGTACCACTTAGTATTCCGTTTATGTTAACCTGAGTTTTTGCGTGTTGGTATAGGGAGGCAACCGTGTTAATAAAGAGATCGGGGATCTGGAAGGATCGTAGGGTGGCTAGGAGGTAGGGGTGGTCTATCTTATCATAGGCTTTTTCTTGGTCAAGGGCGACAATCGCGCCGTTTTCTTCCATGTAGTCGGCGTATGCACACATTGTCTCGGCTAACCTGATGGGGTCGAAGATAGAACGGGTGGGGACAAAGCCTGTTTGGTCCTGGTGCAGGAGTGAGCAGGCATGGATGGCAAGTTGTGTCGCTAGGACCTTCGTCATAATTTTGTAGTCGGTATTTAGTAGCGTAATCGGGCAGTAGTTTTCGATCCTCGTTCTGTCTTTCTTTTTATATAGTGGGCACATCCATCCGGTTGCAAAGTTGAGTTCCTCAAGGGTGCCGTGAAGTTGTATATCATTGTATAGTTGGGTCAGACATCCTGCAATGTTGAACAATGGTTTTTTAATTTTAGTAAGGTGCATGTGGCGGTCATGGAGTAGTTTCCACAGCTCATATGGTAGGCCGTCGAGGCCCATGGCAGTGCTGTTCTTGGCGGTGTATATCGCAGATACGACTTGTTCATGTGTTATGAGGTTGCATATGTCACCATGTGGGTCATTCATCTTTTGGAATTCGGGTATCTGGCTCAGGACTTCTGTTTGTGCTTCCAGTTTCATAGGGTCGTCTGGTGGGCGGATATCCTTGGATTGTAGTTCGTTGTGGTAGCGGCGCACGATGTCGACCATTTCGGCAGATTTGGTGGTCACTTGACTGGATGTAGGGTCATGTAGAGCATGAATCATGTCTCTAGGTTTTCGGGGGTTGTGTATCTTAGTCCAGTATTTATTTATCTTTTCGCCGCTCTCAAACCAGCAGGCCCTGGCTCTGGCACGGTCATTACAGCTTACCTTCTGTTCTAGATGTTTTACTTCCTGGCATAGGATGGCGAGGTGGGCTCATGTTTCAGCGTTTGTGTCCAGGTCGTCACGTTGTTCAGTGAGTCGGATGTCCTTTTTTAGCTGTCCGATTTTGCAGGCCATTCTGGCGAGGTTTGTCTTTGCTGATCTCTTAAGCATGGTCGATAGCTTACGTTTGAAGGATAGCCACAGGGACTGGGGTTCTTTAGGTTGTCCCAGGTTTCGTTTAAGGTCGTTATGTAGGTCAATACCCAGAGTGGTGATTTCGTCAAGGAGTTTTTCATTGGAGAGTAGGGAGAGGGGCATCGTCCATCTGCCGTTGCCGACGAAGGGGAGGTGTGGGGGGGTGACTCGGGTCGAGACCATCTTATGGTCTGTCACAACGACGGTGTCTGCCATTTCCCAGCATGAAAGTGCTGGGATGAGATTTCTACGGGTATAGATTCGGTCTAGGCGTGATGTAGAGTGTACATTACTGGTGTAGGTAAATGCTCTGGTATCTGGGTGGTCATGCCTCCACGCGTTGCACGTATCGAAGATTTCTTGGAAATTGCGTAGGGCCTCGATGGCAGCATGATCGTCACTGCGGCTTGGGGCACGGTCGATTGGATCCTCCGTGATGTTGAAGTCTCCGAGTATCATGTCGATTTTGGTAATGTTGTGTTCCCCGAGCTGTTTTTCCAGGCTGGTCCAGAAATGTGGGTGTTCCTGGGGGGCGTTTGGGGCGTAGACGTTTAATATTCGAAATGTAGGGTTTCCGGGCCATTGTATGGAAAGGAGGCTCACTCGGCCTGGTATGATTTCGGTGGCTTGGGTTAGGTCGGGTCGGAGTCGCTCATTGTTAATGACGAAGGCAATGCCTGCTGATCCGCTTGGGTTGTTGGGGTTAATGGATGGGTGTAGGGTGATTCGGGGGCCAAAGAGACAGGTGATGTCTGTCACATGTTGGGTGGTCAGGTGGGTTTCTTGGAGGCAGAGGATACTTAGTTGCTTCAGGCATACCATGCAGTGGACGTCCGTCCATTTTGATATCTGGTTACCGGCAGGGGTGTTGGCGTTGGATCGGCCATTTATGTTTAGTGTGGTGACAAGCAAGTTGGCTCGTGAGTGTTTGGGGGCGGGCGGTGGGGGTGTGGCCGGTGGGCCAAGATCTCTGATGGTGGGTTGGGAGCATATGGTGGTGCAGTTTGAGGGGGGAGGTCGTAGTGGCGGGCGTGTTGTGGCTGGTGAGCCTGTACCTGGTGAGGTTTGTCCACCTTCCATCGCTCACTGGGGGTCACGGGGGGGGCCCCGGTGGCAGCTTGGCCCTCTCCTCGTCCCAGTGAGAGGTTCAGTGCCAGACCAGAATTTTGACCAGAATTGGGGGGTTGCCGGCTGGCATTGATAAGTGAAGAGTTTGTGGTTGGTTTTACTCGTTCCCACCGCCCAACCGCTAAGTGGGTGAGGAGGACATGTCCCAGTCGCTCGCGGAGGGTTTATGCTAGGGTACATGGGAGGGGGCGTCACAGACCACATCCCGACCACTTAAGTCTAGCTTTGCCTGAAGGCACAGAAGCCCTTGGCCTAAATAGGCCACCGTTGGTTGGGCACTACTGGCTTTCCTGTCCCGCATGCAGTCAGTAAATTTGGGCCAGTAGTAGAATTTTACCAGGAGGGTCGCCCAGTCTCCCAGGAGGGGCCTGTGTGTGCGATTTCAGTTCGGGATGTCTGTGCTGTCCCGCTTCGTTCACCTTGTGACCATGGGGGTGATTCTGTGGATGTAGGTTGGTTCGCTCTCGCTGCAGTAGGTGTCAACGGGACAGTGGTAAGAATTGAGTGGGGAGCTTCATCTACGACAGTGTGGCCATACATCAGCATTCTAGTCTAGGTGTGTGTGGGTGTGCGGCATTATGTACTGTATGTACGTATACAGGTGCTCATTATTTTACATTGTGAATGGGAAGTCTATCTGCGTCCCCCGTTCCTGTTCGCTCGGGTTGCTCTACCGGTTGTGGCTGGCACTGGGGGGGGTTGGGGGAGATGTAGGGGGGGGCCATGCCATCCTTCGATGCGGGGGAAAGGGCACAGGCCACGTGGATGGGTGATGCAGTGGCAGTATGAGCAGGGGCGGAGGGGGGCTCAGGTAGCAGAGCTGTGGAGCGGGTCAGCGTAGGCAGCGGTTTCCAAAATGTTTCGGAGGCTGTGCCAGAGATGGGGTACTTTGGTCGGCAACTGCGCAAAGATGTTGAAGCGGGGGGAAGGGATATTTCCTGCCAGCTTAATCTTGAGAACTTTGATGTCAAGTGTGTCGAGGAAGGCCTGGAATGTCAAAACCATCCAGGTTGTTTGCTCGTCACTAGAGGCATCCACTGGGAAGTGGGGGTCACTAACAATGATGCCTACATACTCATCATAGATTTTGTCTGAGCTCCAGACTCGTTTGACGATTTTATAGGCTTCCGGGGCATCTGCATCAACAAAGCCAACCAGAGCAAAGAGGAAGGATGGATATTCGGGTGTGAAGGGGAAGACTTCGAAGGTAACATCCGGAGTGGCCCAGACTTGGGTGTTCAACAAGATAGTTCCTAGTGATGCCAAGATTCCATAGAGAAGGAAGGTGGCAGGTGCAGCAGCGGACTCGGGGGCACGGGATGGGGGCGCAATTCGTGGGGTGGATGTGTCTTGGAGGTCATACACAATGCCAGATATCATTTTTCGGATGTTGTGGGTGGCAGCCTGGGTGGATTCCGGGGTTGCCTTGTTGGGGTTCACATCGAAAATGCGTATGAGGAGTTTTGGTTCCGCTACACCGGTCTCCCACTGCGCTATGGAGAGCAGGTCCATATCGTCAAAAAGCTGCATGCTGTGTCTCAGGTGGGTGCGCGGGAACCCGTCAATGGGGGTTGGCGTATGCGCAGGGAAAGTACCTGGGTGCACCAGGTTTGGCTGGTTGGAGATGTTCCGGCGGTTTTCTATGGCCATTTCCAGGTGTGCCTGCAGTCCAGACGACAGTTGGGTGGGTGCGGGGGGGGCCAGGTCAGGGGGGT
>JBBPKT010000224.1:0-28347 GCA_038089395.1 Pulveroboletus frians | reverse complement strand
TTCGTCGCTCGTTGAGCTTTGCCGACGATCCGTCCCACCAAACCGACATCGTCTACACACCCTCCCGACTAGGCGCTTCTTGTGCTATGACGTTGGCGTCGATCGTCGACGCACAGGAGCACCCTCGCGAGCTTGCAGATGAAGACGCAGCGGAACCAGCGGATAAAGTCATTTTTTCTGATGGCACCGGCGATTTCACCATCCTTCGACTTGATCTCAAACTTGGTTCCCATGGTTCCTCGACCTCCCCCGCTGCCCTTGTCTCCCAGCTGGAGAAGGGGTCCATTGCCAACCTCCTGGACGAGCGTATCTCGGCTGCTCTCCAGCACATGGACAAACTTCGGCTTCGCATGGAGGACACGTCATCCAAGGTGTTGGTGACAGGAGACCTTAATTCAGGCAAATCCACTTTCGTGAATGCCTTGCTCCGACGGGAGGTAATGCCCGTCGATCAGCAGCCATGCACGACCGCCTTCTGCGAGGTCCACGATGCAGCCGAAAACAATGACGTCGAAGAAGTTCATGTCCTCAAGGACGGCGTCCAATACGCCATCGCTGACGAATCAACCTTCTCGCGCGTCTCTCTTGCCAACCTGGAGAGCATTGTGACGGACAACGAAACTGATCAGCCGAGGCTCAAGGTCTACTTGGCCGACAGCAGAGCCACGTCCGAGTCTCTCCTCAACAACGGGGTCGTCGACATCTCTCTCATAGACGCACCTGGCCTTAACCGGGACAGTCTCAAGACCACTGCCGTCTTCACGCGCCAGGAAGAAATTGATGTCATCGTCTTTGTCGTCTCAGCTGAGAACCACTTTACTCTGTCTGCCAAAGAATTCCTTTGGAATGCTAGCAACGAGAAAGCATACATTTTCATCGTAGTCAACAAGTTTGAGCAGATCAAGAACAAGGAAAAGTGCAAGCGACTTGTTCTCGACCAGATCAAAGAGTTTAGCCCTCGCACACATGAAAATGCCCAGGACCTTGTTCACTTTGTCGACTCTGCCGCAGCGCTTCGCCCCTACACTACCAATCCCGCCTTTGACGACCTCGAATCATCCCTGCGTTCATTTGTCCTCGTCAAACGAACCCAATCGAAACTTCATCCGGCTTCGACATACCTGCTCAAGCTGTTGACTGACATCGACCTTCTTGTCGGTGCAAATGCAATTGTTGCCCAGATGGACATCGATCGCGCCAAGGGTGACCTAGAGAGGGCAAAGCCGGTGTTTGAAAAGATGAAAAACGAAAGGGAGAGTTTGGAGGATGCCCTCGAAATCGTTGAAGAAAAAGGAGCCTCTGCTACCAGAAATAGAACCAAGGCTATCCTGTCTGGAGCCCTTGAACGTGTTGGTCATGGCCAACCTGGCGTTGACGCCGCCATCAGCCTTCCTCGCTTCCCCGGGTTCCTCGGCATCTGGGACTACGCCCATGACGTACGCAAGGCACTCCTCGCGAGCTTGGACGCCGCAGTCAAGCTTGCAGAGGATGAGGCTCGCCTTAGTGCTACCGCTGGTGTCAAGAAGATAGCATTGCTCGGCGATCAATTCCTCCCGGAGGGCGTTGAGAGATCACGTCGCGTGTTCATGCCAGAGGCCATGTTCAGCGTTCGACCAGGTAAACAAGGCGTCGCACGCCGTCGCTCCTCCCCAACGGCCAGCGCCGTTGTTGCAGGCGGTGTATACAATCTTGGCATAGGCCTGTCACAACGGTCCGACATGTTGGACACGTCCATCTTTGATTTGTTCGACTTCAACCATCATCTGTGGGCGCATTTTGGAGACGGAGAAACGGACAAAGAAGACGCCGAGGAGAAGAACGCAACGGCTCTTAGCATTCTCTCTGTGGGTGTTGGTGCCTTGACATTGGTTGGAGGCAAGGTGATCAGCATCCGCAGCTTCATTGATGGCGTTGTCCGCGTCACTGAGTTGTTTGCGGACGAGTCAGCAAGGAGGTGGGCAGCCCCCGTCATTGGCACGGTAGTGGTTGGCGCCACGGCATACTTTATACTGGAACTCCCGAGGACGATACCAAAGACTATTGGCCGCCGGATTCGGGCGTCACTTATCAAGGTTGAGGATGGCGCCACTGAAGAAGAGCTTTTCCTCAATGCACATGCAGGGCGCGTGAGCCGCGAAACGCGCAAGGTACTCCGATACGCGGCTTGGGACCTTCGGGAGCGCTTCAAGACCGCGATGGAGGACAGAGGGAAGGAAGTGCAAAATGCAGAGGCACTTGAGAAGAAGGCAGGGAAAGCACTCGACTACTTCCACGGCGTCGAGAGAAAGACGGGAGTCATTCGCGACGATACTGGCTTGGCTATGATACTATAAGTAAGTTCAACATGACGAGTTTTGTAGGCGTCCTGTGCACACTTGCCTGCCAGAGGACATCACTCACTATGGTCTCTTTTTGTCGCTATGTTACCTTGCCCATTGTTCCGAGCTTGTTTCAACGTTCCTAAAGTAATACACTGCTTGTTCCGTATTTTTACGATGTGTGCCCATTGGGAAGAGACGGGAACGTTGACCCAGTCTCCAGACGGGACCCCGAGCGTTGAAGTGGGTCGTTCCGCACTTCATCATCTGACCAGCACACGTAGGACCGCAGCACGGCTTCCATTCCGCAGCTGACTCGGTTGATTGATTCAGCGAGTCTACGGGATGGAGCATGGAGTCTATCTTCGTCCTGCCCATTTCCACAGGAGAAAGTATATATGGACCATCAACTATCATGGACACCAAGACCGTCCTTTTTTTAACGTGGCCCGAGAATGCCTGTCCCACTGGCAACTTGCTGGCTCGCTCTCGCCACGCTGCCGCTTGCATATGCAACCCAGTATTCGCGGGTGAAAGAATACCACGGATCGAGTTTTTTCAACGACTGGACGTTTTACAACCATTGTCCGTCCGTTCTTCCTTCTCCTGAACCCAACATCCGACGACTTGTACAGATGACAACCTGACGAACGGGGATGCAATGTAACAATCTTGAATGCATCCGATACCACCATCGTACTCACCACACGCAGTTTTGTCTCGGCCGAGACTGCATTTGCCGACAACCTGACTTATGTCGACCCAACCACGTCTCATGCGTTCATCAGAGTCGATAATTTCACGACCGTAAGGATATTGGCATGTGTTTCACGTATGTGCTCCCCCTCACCTCTCCCGGGTAATTAGGTTCCGTACAACGACAAACGAAACACTGTCCGAATAACTAGCAACGACAGCTTCCCCGTAGGTAGCGTATGGGTAACCGACATGTATCATGTGCCATACGGCGTAAGTTTGATCAATCGCGCACTGCGACGGTGATCTCATATTTCACCTAGTGTTCCGTCTGGCCCGCCTGGTGGAGGTGGGTGATCTCTGTTCTTGGACATGACGCAAACACGACCTTCTTTCCAGCCAAGCTGTCCAGTGGCCTCAAGGAGGAGAAATCGATACGTTCGAAGGTGTCAACTTGCAAACAAACAATCAAATGTCCTTGCACACCGAATCTGTTTGTACACTTTATTCGCCCTTTGAGCCTTCTTCACTTTGCATCCTCAGGGGTGCACGCAAGTTTCACCCAACGAGACGTCGACCCTCGTCAGCAGCACTAATTGCGCCTATAACGTTAATTCCAATCAGGGATGCATCGTCGTAGACCCGTCCTCGGCGTCGTTTGGAGCTGGGTTTGCCAACATAAGCGGGGGTGCGTTCGTGACAGAGCTTGCGACAACTGGCATCAGGTATGCTAATCACACTCGGACTGGGTGTCCTTGTTCCTCATCGTCTGCGTAGTATATGGTTTTTCCCGGTTGGTAGCACACCTTGATCCCGACCGCGGCTCAGCTTGACCCTGACTGCGCAGCGTACCCAAATACCGAGCGCACTTTTAAATAACGAGAGCACGATTGACACGTCCACCTTTGGCACTCCAGTCGGCAATTGGCCCAACACGGGCTGCAACATCCAAGAATTTTTCCAGTCCCAGCAACTCATTTTCGATATCACACTCTGTGGAGGTGCGTCTTTTTCGCATCGCCAAGCGTAGACTTTTGCGCTGACGATGACTATCAGATTTTGGTGAGTGACGAAGGCATATGACATGCAGTTGCTCATACGATGTCCTTTGGAAGCTGGGAACTCCGCCATCTTCAATGAGACATGCACTGGTGTCTGCTACAACGACTACGTTATTGGCACACCCTCTGGCTACGACCATGCCTACTTTGAGATTAGTTATGTCAGAGTTTTCGGCGCAGGGAACACCACGACTAGTCAATCGAGCTCGGCATCGACCGTCGTGCACACATCGGTTGCGGTGTTGATCTTGGCTGCCGCCGGAGGGCTTGGCATGGTGCTTTTATAGAACATTACCACGTACGCGTATTCCTGTAAAATGGGCAGTGCATCAGGACGCTTGGCTGGTTCTTCTGAGACCATATTGTGTGTCGCAGGGGCGGTTATCGGACAAGGCCTAATCGAAAACGGAATCGTTTGAGTCGTGGCCAGCCCCACAGTTATGAGATAGATGCTCTCAAAGCCCACCTCATAAGTGCGGTGTTTCAATCAATATCTGCACACGCCGCCCGAACCACCTTGGGAACTTCGCAAGGCTTTGGTAAGTTCAAATATCGCCGAGATATGAACCTTCTCCGACGAGGCACCAAGGCTGAAAAGGTGACAGATCTCTCAGCAGACAGGTGTCGGCCACAAGGACGCGATGGAAACAGTTCCGTCGACCCACCTTCGAAAACGTGGCCCGTGTAACATAGTGTCTGGGCCAGTCATCTGACGGAGCCAATCAAACGCCCCAAAGTGCTTGGGCCTATCCGCTAACGGCTTTGAATCCGAGATCTGATTCAAGATCACACGAACAGCTACTGCTCGATCATGTCGTCCGAACGAAATAAGGCCCCCAACAAAGATAGCCCTGACACACGCCCTTGGTCAGTCAGACCGCGCCACCTGGGGCATGTCATAACGGGTGAGGTCAATTTGGGGCTAGAAGAATGCCATATCTATTCAAAGAGACCTGTTCCATGAGTGGCTGGCTTTTTACCCACCGTCCCTTGTCCCAAGATCCGCTCCCTGATTCATTCTTGCCAGGTCCACGCATGAGCTCACCAACCGACCCAAGCTGTCTGTTCAGCGTAGAAGGCCAAGTAGCCGTGGTTACAGGAGGCGGGACAGGTATTCCCCATCAACATGGTCCCCGTCACAGTCATCTCACCACCGCTCATCTGCTCAAGGAATAGGACTCATGATCGCCACCTCACTAGAGCACAACGGTGCCACCGTATACATTGTCGGACGTCGGCTCGACGTCCTGCAGAAAGCTGCCAGGGAGAACAGTGTGTGTCCTTAACGCCACTCTCTTGATGACCCCTGAGTGACCCTCTACAGAGATACGGAAAGATCATTCCCCTCCGAGGTGATGTTACTTCCCGAGATTCTCTCCTTTCCATGGTGCAGACCATCAAGTCTCGGCATGGATATATCGATCTTCTCGTGAATAATGCCGGGGTAGCACGCAATCTACTCCCTCCTCACCTCCCCTCCCCGCTCGACGACACCAATTTACCGAGAGGAGACTCGATACCGTCCATCAAATCATTTCAAGATATCCTCTGGAACACGGGCACTCCTGTTGGATTTTCAGAGACGTTCGAGACAAATGTAACCGCCGTTTACTTCACGACGGTAGCATTCCTCGAGTTACTCCACTTGGGAAATTTAAGGCGCGGTGCTCTCCCCCCTCAACTGGCCACAAAACTGAACAACTCGTCGAGCGGTGCTGCCGGTGAGGATACATTTCATCGAGCACTATCATCCCCAGAATCCCATACGCCGTATTACTCATTACCGCCCTCGCCCACGACTCCACCGCCTGTCCATGGTCCTGCAGCCTTCCCAGCTGTTCCGGCGCCAAGCTCTCCCACACTTACGTCTCAGGTCATCACGGTCTCCTCGTCTGGATCTTTCAGAGTGGACGCGCGTATCCTTTCTGTTTCCTATACCTTGGCAAAGCACGCTTGCACGCACCTTGGGAAGCTACTCGCGAACCTGCTTGCCGATTGGAATATTCGAAGTAATGTCTTATGCGTACGTACTTTCCTCCCATCGTGTCCTCTTTCTTTTTTCAAATCACCAAACTTGATTTTTTTTTTGGACAACTAGCCAGGGGTGTGGCCCAGTGGTACGTCCTCCTTTCTTGGAAAAAAAAAAAGACACGAGTCACTCTTTGTTTTTACAGAAATGACTAATTTAGAGCACTTGTCGCCAACGTCCCTCATCCGGTCTGTTCCGCTTGGTCGCCCGGGAACGTTGGCCGATATGGCGGGTCCGATCTTGTTTCTCGCCGGACGCGCCGGCGCGTACGTCAACGGGGCTGTTTGGCTAGTGGACGGGGGAAGAGTGGGCCAGGTCGCCAGTTCGTACTAGAACACGTGCTTGGGGTGGCTCGTGTGTAATATTGTCATGCTTACCCTTGTTCTACTGTCGCCTCGGAGTGCGGTACATCGGATTCATTGGTTCTGTGATGTCACGACGGCATCGCTATCATAAGGTGTGTCGACAACGCGCACGTGTCCCATGGAGCGAACGGAGGCCTCGGTAACCGTCTGTCAGGGTGGTCAAGATCTGAAGTCGCTTCGATTTCGTCCAAACGTTTTGTATACACGCACCCCGACCCAGATATGCTTTGATCAAACCCTCCTCGGACGAGGTCGCCCACAGTTCGGTCAGACTGGCGGGCTTGATCCTAAGGCATGCGTGGGCGCTCGGCCGTCTCGATGCGAGAATGTGACTTATAAAACGTTTCCTGTACGCTGGTGGATCTTTAATTCATTGTCGGTAGCTACGCGAGCACAAGGAAGGTAGGACAAGGAAGCACAAGGCGTGCACCGAAGCGCCTGATACGTACACGCTGTGGCGGGCTACATCTGATCTCTTCGTCGGCGGGGGTCACCCGAGAGTGAGTCTCTTCGAGCCACGCGGCGACGGCATCCATCATCCTCCGAGATCTCCTTTGGAGTGTGCGTAAGTCGCCTCCAAGCGTGACTTGACATAGTCTCCCGCAGTGACCACGTCGTATTTCGCTGGATTATCCTCGGTGACACACCCCGGGATGGGCTGAGCACGGGCTGAGACCGCAGCAGGGGCGACAGATGGAGAGACTCACTTCCAACTTCACGTCGTAGTCGGTCCCAAAAAACAAAGGCATCGAGTACCTTTCCTGGCCAGAGGTGTTGATGGCGCGATGCAGGGTCGACTTGAACACGTCATCTAGAGGGGCATCGGAGGGGTGTAGAGGGGCTGACGAATCGACGTACTGGTCCAGCGGGCGAATTGGTCACCGAGACTGGACAGAATCGTTCACTGCAAGGCATGGGACAAGGCATGCGTGACCATACTTGACAACCAGACAACCAGGAATGGGGACAGCGTCAATCCAGTCCCCGTTGGCGTTCATCACTTGCAAGGCAGGAACGCTGTCCTGCCAGAGAATGGTAAAACACTGATGAACTGTGGTTCAGACGAGGGTTGTGCTTGATATGGTCGCTGCACGTCACCTCGTAGCTGGTGCGGAGATGAGCGAGATAGGTCGGTCAAGGCGTGCTCAAACGTACTCGGTATGAGCGCCGATGCCTTCCACACCTTCGACAGGGCCCACTGGCTGAGGGGGATAGTGTAGCAACCGCATGATGGCTGCGGGCTTGGTCACCTAGTCGACGGTGGTGTCGCGTGGACATGGTTGACCAGGCAAATAAAACATGCCTTGTCGTCAAAGAAGCTCTCTGGGAGATCCAAAGCGACCGCAAAGATGGGGAACAGGGATTGGCCGAGTTTCACGGCGGCGTGACTAGACGTGCAACGGTGAGGTACATGAGAACCACGGTGGACGGGCATACTAGTAAGCGAGGACGTCTTTTCGAAAGCCGGGCAGGTTTTCTGGCCACACGTTTTCCCCTGTCATTGGACCACCTTGGTAAGGCTGCGTCGCATGATCGATGGATTCCCATCCGATATCAAAGCCCTCGTGCAGATCCCCCTTGTTGTCCGGATTGGTATTTTCGCCGAGGAGGGGGGTGTACCCCTTGAAGTGGGGTGTGCGATGGATGTCCAGCTGGGGACGGGTCGGTCAGGGACGAGTGAGAGAGAGAGGACCGACCTCGAGCTTTGTCGCGGTCGGGAGGGAAAAGAATCGGCGAGCACTGCTGATGGCAGCGTGTATGACATGTTCAGGTATGCCATGGTTTTTGACTGCAACGACGATGGGTGAGATGTGTCGGTGATGAGGGTAGACTGACGGTAGAAGAAGCCAACGTCGATGCAGGCAGCGCGTATCTCTGCCGCGCGTGCAGTCTTTTGGAGGTCGCTAGACGGTGGTCAGAGCGGGGATGCGCGGGAGGGGGACACTTGCATGACCGGGATCTGCTGGTCCATGAGGCGGGCCAAGATAAGATTGAAACTCCGCTGTGGTCACGGTCAGCCTTTTGTTCTCTCCCTCTCACCAGCCCGCTTTTGTTTTCCTCCTAGACCGGCAGGCTCCGCTGGTCTCGTCTAGACACGACACCGCAGTCTTACTCTGCCTGGGCGTGCTCATCGTCACCGCACGCCATTCTTGACAAGTCTTGGACCCACCAAACCACACCCTTTCCACGTTTTCCAAAGGATCAGGAACAGCCTATCTCTCATATTCATTCTCCTCATATCGTCTGTCTCCTCACCGCTAGCGGATCTCTCCCTTTTGGCCACATTTTGCACTACGGATATAATGGCAACGCTTCGCCCCCCTTCCAGTCCTTCCCCTTCCCCTCTCAACCCAGAAAACGGCCGCTCTTCAGCTGCCGCGCGTGCCTCCATGGGTCCTCGTCAGACTCTCGGTCCTGCTTCCCCCCGTCCACTCGGCGGCGGTGGCGCCCGTCCTACGAGTGAGCTACTTGGCAGCGCTACCATGTTCCAGACGCCCGAGTCAGAAGCCATCGACCAGTGGTTTGAAAACCTTCAGAACTACGAAGAGACGCTAGAAGACATGGCCGCTGCTTCCTTGGATGTCAACTTCAAGGAAGAGTTGAGTGCCATCGAACAATGTCTGTTACTCTTTTCCCGTCCCTCCCTCTGCTCATCCTCTTCCAGGGTTCAAGGTGCTCTCCGAAGCCGAACGAACCGCGGCACTCTACAGTCTTTTACAGCAGTCTACTCAAGTTCAGATCAGATTCTTCATCACCGTTCTCCAACAGATGGCCCGATCGGATCCAATGACTGCATTACTCAGCCCAGCAGTTGGAGGTAATTCCTTCCCGTGATCGGTTCGACACTGTACTGAATTCATCCTACAGGCTCGATGCAGAGCCAGATGGAAGCCAAGCTTGCCCAGATGACCATGAAGTCACCATCATTAAAATCCCCTATGCCATCCTCCCCTCGCGTCTTCAGTGGTAACCAGAACCGACAGTCCCTCGCGCTCGATAGCTCATCTGGGTTCCTTTCCCCTGACTCTGCTGCGTTAGGATCCAATAATGACGCCGCCGCAACTCTTGCTCAGCAAAGGGCAAAACTCAAAGCGAGCAATGCCGCACATCGTATCTCTGCTCCCATCTTGGCCACGACCAGCGGTGAGGTCCGCACCACATGGGGCTCCGCTCTCAGCCAAGTGACGGAGCAGAATCTCCATTCTCCCGCGCAGGAGGTGTTTGTCTCCAGCAACAGCGCCTCGAGACCGAAGAGTACCGAGTTCGGTGGTTCTCTTGGAACACCGCGGGTAGAGGCATTGTCCCCCATGGTCGGGGACAGCTGGGCGAGCAACGTCAATACCCCGCTGATTCCCATGTTTGGCAAAGATGCACAAAGCACTCAGAACCTGGACGCTGCTGCTGCCAAGCTGAATGATTGGAACGGGACTGGCCCCCGAGTACCTCTCATGGCTGATCCCAAGTCATTCCGCCGCCCCTCCAAGACAGGTGGGAATGGCAACGGGAGTGCTTCAGATGCTGTCAATCAGAACAGCCATGTGTATGACAACGACGGCAGCCTTGTTCCTTCTCAGCCTTCGGCCCAGCGGAAGAATGCAGTGCCAGTGCCTGCCGGTAACAATGCACAGTTCAGCAGCGTGCAGCAGGGGCACTGGAATGGTGCCAGGAGTCCTGGGTTGCCTAACCCCAACAGATTTGGCGAGGAGCCTAATACGTCTTTGAATGGACTTGGCATGGGTGGATTCAACATGGCAGGATTGGGTAGCCCTGGACTAGGGATGGGGTTACCCTCTGCAGGGTTGTTGGCGGGCATGAACCCTCTGCAGATGAACATGCTGAATCTACAAGCACACATGAATGCGATGGGCATGACGCCCGAGGCACAGATGCTAGCGGCCCAGATGGCTGCAGGATTCACGCCACAGGGCTGGTTGGGCCTACAGCAAGCTGCGATGCAAGGCAACAGTAACAACAACAGTACCACCAACAACAACAGGGGCCGTGGTGGAGGCCGGTCGCCTGGGATTCCGAAGACAGGCTCTTCAGGTGGCAACAGCAGTGGCGGGGGAAGTGGGGCCAAGAAGGATGAAGAAGATGTTGATCCCGCGCTACTCAATGATATCCCGGCCTGGCTCAGGAGCCTGAGGCTACACAAGTATACACCCAACTTTGAGAAGATGAAGTGGTCGGAGATGGTGATTCTGGATGATGCAGGATTGGAGGCCAAGGGCGTAGCTGCGCTGGGAGCGCGGCGTAAGATGCTGAAGACGTTTGAGGTTGTGCGGAAGAAGATGGGGATTGAGACGCCTCCGGGGTACAATTCTGGGGAGTCGAAGGAGTGTTGATAGTGTTGCTCGCTGTCTCGTTGGACGCTGTACCATACTGTATCCGAAATTCGATCTGGGGTCTCGCTTTGTCCAGGACGGGAAGGGATATATAACCGGGCTCGTAGGACCTCCTCCTTTCCTCACACACTCTTACTTCCCTACACAGCTTGTCAAAATTCTCGAAGAATGCCCCGGGACCGTGGTTCATCGCCTCTGCCCATCCGCGGCACGACCCCGTCCCACAGGCGTTTCGAGCCCCTTGAGCCCGTCGACAGCGGGGTCCATCCCGTCATCCACGCTGGCAGAGTCGCGGTCATCACCGGTGCTGCGAGTGGCATTGGGAAAGCCGCTGCCATCGAGTTGGCGAGGTGTGTACCTCGCGCTTGCACACACATGACAAGGAATAATCTGTTTCCGTTTGGGCATCGACCAGGGCGGGTCTCAAGATCGCACTCGCTGATATCCTGGAGGACGTGCTTGCCGAGACAGGCAAGGAGATTGCCGCCATCGTGGGGGACGCCAATGTCCTCATCGTTCCCACCGATGTGTCCAAGATGGATGACGTCCAGCGTCTGCGTGATAAAGTGTACGAGGCTTGGGGAGAGGTGAGTGGCCGGGATGGATGTTGTTCGAGGGCTTGACGGTCGATCAGGTTGCTGTTCTGATGAACAATGCGGGGATCAGCCCTGCCAGTAAATCCTGGGAGCTGCTTGACAATTGGCGAAGTGTCTTTGAGGTCAACCTGTTCGGGTACGCGACCCGTCCTCGGACACGATTTTTTTGCCCGACATTTGTTTCAGCGTGGTGAACGTGCAACAAACCTTTGTGCCTGTAAGTGTTCCCACGCGATGTGCTACACATTTCCATCGGTTGTTGCAGTCGATGTTACACCAAGAAAACCAGGCGGTGGTGATTAATACTGGGTCCAAGGAAGGGGTCATGAATCCTCCGTGGGTCTCGTGTTTCAGATCTATATATACGTATCGCTGAAGGGATGTGAAACGACAGTGGTAATCCAGCATACAATGCTGCGAAGGCGGCGGTAAAGAGTTTGACGGAAGGGTTGGCATATGAATTGCGCGAACGCCCTGCGTGTAATGTCACCGCACATCTGTTCCTGTGGGTTGTATACGCGCTGATGCGATGGTCGGACATGACGCTGATGTCCCTGTAGGCCCGGGTGGACCTTTACGGGATCCGTCGCGCGCTTGGGTGGGGAGAAGCCAAGCGGGGCTTGGAGCGCAGAAGAGACGGTGCTTTACATGCTTGATCACGTGCGGCTGGGCGAGTTTTATATTTTGTGCCCTGACAACGAGACGCGACGCGAGTTGGACCAGCTGCGGATTATGTGGGATGCAGGGGATGTCGCGGAGGGGAGACCTGCGTTGAGTCGATGGCACAAGACGTGGAAGCCGCTGTATGAGGAGTACGTCCGGGAGGGGATGGCGGATATGTGATGACAATGTAACTGGTTCAGTACGGGTCCACTCGGGACAAGGCATTCCCCAGGTGCGGGGTAAGCAGTGAGGACAGCCACGACCGACCCCGGATCTTGACCGGACACGGAGGAGGACGAGACGGACCTTGAGCCTGCCCTCCGTATAAATACCCGCCCGGACAGGCCCACCCCATCTCCCATGTCTTCCTCTCCCCCCCATCTCAACGGCACTCCCAAGCCCAGCGAGGCCTCCCTCCAACGCCTCAAGAACCTCCCTGGATACACCACCCCCGTCTTCAAGGGCAAGGAAGAACAGCGAGCAAAGGTCCAGGCCATCGTCGGCTCAAAGGTCTGCCCTGCTCACACGTGCGTGATCCCATCTGACCTCACCAGGGCTTCATCCCGCGCGAGCTCGTCACCAACGAGGTCAACTGGTTCTACTCCCACCTCGGCATCGACGACACCTATTTCCAGAATGAATCCCCCTCTGTGATATCCGATCACGTCATTGCGCTCTTTGGCGCCAAAGTGCTCGCCTTCACCAAGCATGACCCCACCAAACTCGTCATCGATCTCGAGCGCATCGACGAGAAAGGAAACGGAGCCACATTTATTCACACAAGCCGCCCCGGTCTGACGTCCACCGAAGGTCCGGGTGCCACCTGTGAAGCCAGGTAATTCGCTACGCCATCCCCCCATCCGCCACTCACCCTCGTGCTAGGATCGACGCCTTGTTCCTCGACAAGGCCACGCCAGCCAATTGCTACCGTCTCGAAACGTTTCGCGCCACCGGTTCCATTTCTGTAACTGCCTCCCAGCAACTCCGCTGTTATTTTGTCACCAAGTGTCACTTCCCCGCCCGGTCGCCCCCTTCATCTCGTGTCGATGACGGCCCCACCGACATCCGCTCAGTGTCTGATCCCATCTTCCTCGAAAAGGCGAGCGAAAACACGCTCGAGATTTACCAAAAGGTAATGTGGCAGGTCGAAAGCCGCTATGGCCCCGTCATGCAAGTCTTTGAAGTCGAAGGCACCCGCGAGAGGCGTCTCGTCATCGGCTACAAGATGGGCGGAACATCCCGCTTCTTCAGGTATGCCCTCACCCTTTTGTAATGGCGATGCACTCATCTCCGCCTAGTGCCCTCTCCAACCTGTACCACTACTACCAACTCTACTCGGCCCGCAAGTATGTAGAGCAATTCTCCAACGGCGTCACCATCATATCCCTGTACCTCAATCCCATGCCTAATTCCACCGCCGCACCAATCGAGAGCTCGATCTTCCAAGTCATGAAGGAGGCTTCTCTCCTCTACTGCCTTCCCGACAACCCATTCTTCCTCAACCCAGAGAACTCGGATCACGCCGTTCAGGAAGCTACCTACGCCTGTAGGTATCTCACCGTGCCCGCTCGGTACCCGTACTCACCGTTTCTCGTCAGACTGTGGTTGGGTCTTTGCGCAACATTTCTGTAACCGCCTCGGGTCTGCCTATCTTCAGTTGAGGAACATCCTGGATGAATCCAACCCCTCCCACGCAGAGGTCCTCAACGATATCAAGAGACGTTTCAGACAAGAGACCTTTACGCGCGAGAGTATCGCCCAGGTCATCCACGCTCACTCGGAACTGGTGCGTCCGACTGAAACTGATCGCGAAACGTTCTAAGGTATCATAGATACATCTGCTCTATGTGAATTTCGCCATGGTTCACTACCCCGTCGCTGACGACGAGTCGCTCAAGTACGTTTGTGGCCAATGTCGTCGAGGAATTGTCTGACCGAATAGATCAGACCTACGCTGTCATACCAGCGGTTGCAAAACACGCAGCCTCTCACCGACGAGGAATTGTATGACAAGATCAGGCGCACGGTTCCCAACAAGCAGGATTTGCAGGTTCTCGAGAGCTTCTTGATATTTAACAAGTCCGTTCGTTTTCGTTTCGGGCTGCGGACCTTGTTGATCACCATGTTTGCCAGGCACGTTCTCAAGACCAACTTTTACCAACCAACCAAGGTCGCACTGTCTTTCCGTCTTGCACCAGATTTCCTTCCCGAAGTAGAATACCCCAAGAAGCCATTTGGCATGTTCTTGGTCATTGGAAACGAATTCCGTGGATTCCACATCCGCTTCAGGGATGTCGCGCGCGGCGGTATTCGCATCGTCCTGTCCAGGAACAAGGAGTCAGTCTAGCTGGTTGAGATCTTGCGCCTTTTCCTCTAACATTTCCCTAGGAACTATTCCATCAACCAGAGAATGCTATTCGACGAAAACTATGGCCTGGCCTCTACACAGTCGTTGAAAAACAAGGATATACCTGAAGGAGGCGCCAAGGGGACTATTTTACCTTCGTATGTCGTTCGCGTTTGCTCATGTGACAGAAACTAAGCACGGTTACTTTCCAGCCTTGGAGCCAAGCCAAGGCTTTGCTTTGAAAAATACGTTGATGTGAGTCCCACGACTTCATCGTGGCATGGCTCTAACGCTCCCCGTAGGCCATCATAGATTTGTTGATACCCGGACAGACCCCCGGAATCAAGGAACGTTTGGCCGATCTTTACGGTAAACCAGAACTGCTCTTCTTTGGGCCCGATGGTTCGTGTTCTCTCCTTTCTTTTGTGGGTGCCAGGGTAACGCGTTGTTCCAGAGGGCACTGCAGACATGATGGACTGGGCAGCATGTAAGCACACAGTTCACGACAGCCCGACAACGCTCACCTTTTCCCTTAGTGCATGCCCGCAGTCGCGGTGCGGAAACATGGTGGAAGTCATTTACCACCGGCAAGAGCGCTGCGCTCCTCGGTGGCGTGCCCCACGACACGTACGGAATGACCTCGTTGTCAATCCGACAGTACGTGTTGGGTATATACAAGCAGCTTGGCCTCCGAGAAAAGGACGTGACCAAGGTCCAGACGGGTGGTCCTGGTGAGTAAATCTCGTTTGACTGTGGAGAACGTTCATATATCAACATTTGGTTGACAGACGGTGATCTCGGTTCGAGTACGTATATCCGTCTACATCGTGATCAATCCCTCACAAGGAAGCATAGATGAAATCTTGCTCAGTTCGGACAAGACCGTTGCGGTTGTCGATGGCAGTGGCGTTCTAGCTGATCCTGCCGGTATCAACCGTGAAGAGCTTGTACGCCTTGCCAAATTGAGGGTGCCTGTCGCCAACTTTGACAAGTCCAAGTTGAGCAAGGACGGGTATCTCGTCAAGGTCGAGGATCAAGACGTTAGATTGCCATGTATGTCACATTTTGGACTCCTATCCTGATTGCACTGATCGTGTTTAACGAAAGCCGGTGAGATTATTCTGGACGGCACGGACTTTAGGAACGGGGCACATTTCAGATTCAAGGCAGACTTGTTCGTGCCTTGTGGTGGGCGCCCTGAGGCCATCAACGTATCCAACGTGGCTGCATTGTGCGACACAGAGGGCAAACCTCACTTCAAGTACATTGTCGAAGGTGCAAACTTGTTCATAACGCAGCAAGCGCGTCTCCATTTGGAGAAACGCAGGGTCGTCCTCTTCAAGGATTCCAGCGCGAACAAGGGTGAGCCTTTTTCTGTCGCTTGTGTTGCTATCATCTCACTTTGTTTTAGGCGGTGTGACCAGCTCGTCTCTTGAAGTTCTTGCCGGCCTTGCCCTGTCGACCGAGGAATACATGGATCTCATGATCTTCAAAGATGGAAAGCCCTCCGAGTTCTACCAGAATTATGTCAAAGATATCCAAGCCAAGATCACTGAGAACGCGGCTGCTGAATTCCAATGCATCTGGCGTGAGCATGCCCGTCTTCAAGGAGCGAAGCCACGGAGTCAGATCTCGGACGAACTCTCGATTTCGCTCAACGACCTCCAAGCGGAGCTCGAGAGCTCAGATCTGTTTGACGACCTACCGAGTAGGAAGGGCGTGATGCGCAGAGCCATCCCGAAAATATTGGTCGATCAGATTGGCCTTGATACCTTGCTCGAGAGGCTGCCAGAGCCTTACCAACGTGCACTGTTCTCTAGCTGGGCTGCCTCGCACTTTGTACGTTCTTTGCAAATTGCCCGTCGCCCTTGGTGATGAAATCTTTTTTCTTCCAGATTTATAGATATGGCGTTACTGGCTCGAGCGTGAACTTTTTCCACTTTGCTCGTGATCTCGCCAATTAAAATACTTGGAATATCAACTGAGATGTGCTTTTTCCTGTAGGAGGTGCCACAGACATGTTGTTGTAGAAATAATTAGCTGAGCACCCATTCACCACGAATTGGAATGACATTAATACTACAGACCCTCTTCGTATAATTTACGAGTCAAAGCGATGTAGAACTGCTCCAAGTCAAACTCGGTCGTGGGGTCATTCTTGACCGTCTCGTTGGGTGGCAGGTTTTCCTTTGAGACCGAGGCACTTCCCGAGGTAGAGGGAACATGTTCTGTAATCCAATCAAACACTGCAGAGAGCTTGTCCGTGGGCACTTTGACGACGGGATCGTGGCGACCGTGTCCACTTTTCCCGGTTTCCGAGGGAGCAATGCCAGTGGCCTGGGCAAGTTCTAGCTCCTCCGAGGTGCCCTTTTTTTGTTTCTTCCATGCACCAATAAACCTAGACCAGTCCCCCAATGCCCAACCCTCTCCAGCGATGCGGTGTGTGATGCTGCCTATGCCCGAGGGCAACTCTATGTTCATCTCCATCCCCCCCGCGCCCCTTATTTCCCAGTGATCACAACCATCCACAACGCCCAGAAATTCGCCCCACCGTGCGCTCTGGACAGTCACAAGTCCATCATTCCCCCATTGGTCCTCTTGCTCCGTCGAATCGTACGAGGACATACTCCCCGCTGCCGCTTTCAGTCGCTCCCTTGTCTTCCTCTCGGCGTCATCGAGGACCATCTTTGGAAGAAAGAGTGGATGCCAGATGCTCATTTCGTCGATACGCGACGCGACACTAAAGTACTTGACGCGAGGGTCGTCGGGCGTCGATGGGTTGAACACGTCGTTCAGGTACGACGTTGTTAAATTGGCATATGCGGGCGAGTCTATGAGCGAGAGGAGGATAGTGGTGAACGAGGAAGGGAGGGTCGATAGAGACAGGCGGAACGCCGTCCTGTGTTTCTCGGATGTGCCATTGGTGGCGTCTGACGATATCGGATCCGGTTCAGCTTGCGTGTGCTCACGTCGGCGCCCAAGACCGAGATATTGCTGACCGTATTTTGATTTTCGTCCGTGTCGGTTCTATGTGAGATGAATGGAAGAGGCTTACCGCACACCAATCCATAAAGGGACTTCCACGATGGGGCGTACTTATGGAGGTCAACGATAGGGGGACGTACTCGGTGGGCCGAATGTGAGTTATCAGGTGTCGACAGTCAAGTCCACCCATGGAATGGGCCATGAGATTGACGGCTCTGTCGCGCGCCTTGTGTTGGAGGATGCGATCGAGACTCTCTGCCCTTGAGGCGATAGAACCGGTCCTTTTGGAATCGTGAGGTGCGTCCATATGCCAGTTGCGGGGGGTCTTACCCGGGTACGCCTGTGACGATGACTTGGGCACCGAGTTTGTCCTTCAAAATAGATAGTACTGACGACCAATAATGTAGACGGAGGCTGGGGAACGTTGCGGGACTCCTCACGTCGAATCCGTATAGTCCTGGAGTGAGGTCAAGCCCACGTATTGGAGATGAAGAAGGGTGATACCATGGCAGAGGACGATGGGATGACGCGGAGCTCGGACGGGATCGAATAAAGTGGGGTTGTTCATTAACCGATGGATCGTATCGTCACGTTCTGTATTTCTGCGAGGGAGGTGTGGAGGGGGAGGGCTTGGAGAGCCCTGCTCATGGCGTGGGTGCGCTGGCTGGGAAGACGAGATGCAGTCTAGGGAGTCCGTCCTGGATCGCGGTGCACGTTCGACCCCGGTGACATTATCTGTAGGCGTGCTGCACACGGGCCATTCGGGAGAGTCTAGCGGGATTGAAAGAGGGGATATGAGCCAGGATGTGGGACGTGATGAGGCGGGGTCGGACAGTGGCGGGTGGAGAGATGAGAGAAAGTATTGGTTTGCGAGGGAGAGCGATGAGATGACATTAACGAGACGGCGAAGGAGGACGACGAGGCGGACTGGCAGAGAAACGAGGCCGCTGTTCATCTTGGAGTGTATTACCGGCCATAATCGGTTCGCTACATAACCTCGCTTATCTAATACCCTGACTGACCTACGAGATAAACCGAACGCGCGTTGCTTCCTTGCCGTTTCATTACCGACCACAGTCTTGGGCCAGACGAGGACTGGATCTCGTCGCAACCATGTCTCATTCCTTTGGCGTGCCTAGAATTCACCGATCGGCGGCTGACTGCTCTTGTCTGCATAAGTATGCCTCCAGTGCGGGCTGACAGTGTCCCAGGTTCGTTGCCTTGGCATGAAGTCGCTCATACTCCGCATTGCCATTTTCCTTCTCTGCGTTCGCCGCATTCTAACCAACTACACTTACTCTAAATCACTAGACATCGCTGGCACAGCCTTTTATGATGAGTTTACGTTCTACATTGGCGCAGACCCAACCCACGGCAGGGTGTTTGTATCTCTTCTGTCCTCTTGTCGCCTGCTCTGACTGATTACGTCTTACTAGCACCTATGTCGATCAGCAGACCGCTCAAGAGCACAATCTCACCTATGCCACAGCTGACGCTTTCGTCTTGCGTGCCGATCATTCGACATATCTCATGCCTTCCGATCCTGGTAGGAAATCGGTTCGTATCACCTCCATCAAACAATTCTCTACCTTTGCTGCGATGTATGTCAGCCAGCTTCTCCATCACACTCTTCACCATTGATGTCCCTCTGTAGCTTTGACATACGTCATATGCCAGAAGGATGCGGGTGAGCCACCCATCCACGCCTTTCTGTCTTACACCTGGTAAACCGTATCCAGAACATGGCCAGCCGTCTGGACTGTGAGTTCCTTGCCATGCCAACGATTGTCGCGCGAACAGATCTCCGTTCGCAGGTGGGTTCTGATTGGCCCAACCAGGCACGTTGTTCTTGGATTCCCCGTTTTAAGAGCGAGTTCTCATGCACAACAGGGCGAGATCGATATCCTTGAAGGGGTGAACGATATGACGCCGAACACGGCAACCCTGCACACCGGATCCGGTAGGAAATTTACCCTGTAGACTGTTTTACTGACTGACCCTCCCTCCAGACTGTAAAATGCTGTCGTCACGTAACATGACTGGGTTTGTGTCAACGATGTTTTCTGTCCTCCCCGTTGCTCACAGTTGTCCAGTCAGTCATTAGGCACAAACTGTGCAGCTTACGAGACAGGAAACGATGGTTGCGGCGTCCAATTCTCCGATCGGTCGAGTTTCGGCTCTCTATTTAACTCCAACAAAGGGGGATGGTATGACTTGCTTTCACCAGTCACGAGGGTGCCGACTCCCGCCATAGGTATGCTGTGGAACGTACTGGCAGCGAGATCAGAGCATGGTTTTGGTCTCGAAAAGATCATTCTGTTCCCGGCCAGGTCGAATTTAGCTCATATTATAACGATATTGAGCCAGACTCTTGGGTAGGCGTCTTTGATGATGAATGGGCACTGATTTGCCTGACGACCTACTTGGAGGGTATGCCTGCTGCTGCCTGGACACATGACAAGTGTAACTTTACCGAGCACTTTGGTCTCCACAACATCATCATCAACCTTACGTTTTGTGCGACTGTCTTTCTGACCACGGACATAATCATGACTGACATTGCTGCAATTTTCAGGCGGTGACTGGGCTGGTGCTACATACTCGATGTCTGACTGTCCTGATACATGCGAAGGTCCGTACGGATCACGAATCTGATCCTGCCTGCGTTCACCCTTCTTTTGCAGACTTTGTCAACACAAACCCAGACAGCTTCTATAATGCGTACTTTGATTTTTCGGCAATAAGAATATACACGTAGGGGATTGACTTTCAGGATGATATGCGTAAAAGGTGACATATCGGCGATGGATTTGATACCATCCATGACTCGGCACATCGCCAACAAAACAAACCGCTCTTTTACGATGCGAGAACGGACGCAGCCCTCGCGACTATGGCTAGGTTTTGGTATCAGCATGAGTCTAAATAGTTTACCAGATCGAACATTGACATGCGGGGGTGCTAGCATAGACGGACTGTTGAGATCAGCTGACCCTGTACCACGCAGACGCGGCTTTCATATGAGATGCGATGTCTCGCAAAAAGGCAATCCTCTCAGAACCATCGTCTGCTCACCTACGACACACGGCGAATAATAACGCTCGCCCCCGACGATCAAAAGGTCTCGCGAATTCTGTTCTAGAGGAACTGTGGTCAATCTGGCAGGCCGACCCGCGCGTGCCCTCGGTCAACTCCAGACGATCATGGGCGATCTCTCGCAACGCGAATCCGCGCCTGGTTGACAACTGGTTCCTCCGTCGAAGGGCATGCGCGAAAAAAACGGGGCAACCGATGCCAAATGGATCATATAACTTATCACTTGATCCGACGACTGTGCCGAAACGAGAGCGATCCGAAACCGCTATCGAACTCGAGCTAGAAATTGTTCCTGACTTGCCTTCTGACGATACGCTGGTCTATCCCCCCGATGGCGATGACTCGAACGACCTGGAAGGTTCTTCCGATACCGTTTTCGACGAAGACACGCTCATAGAATCAAAAAGAAGTCAAACGCCCGCATATAGGGCACCCCCGAAGCAACCTCGTTCTGAGAGCTACCGTTGTCAGCCGAAGTCGAGGTTTAGTTCCATCCTCTTTACGCACACTATTGACTTTGTTTGGCAATAGCTTCGTTGACATTCATGCTACAAAAGGAAAAGGTCAACGTGATGAGGATACCTTGTCCAAACATTCTTCTTTCTTTCTCTGCAACCAAGGCCAGGAAAAGCAGTCCGGCTTTACGTGTGTACTCTGTTCGACAAAGTCAACCCAAGGTGATACGAGTGTCTCTCTGAACGAATCTGCGTATATGCGCCACTCTGATACGCAGGCATCCCAGACAAAGTCTCATCCTTCCCCTGCACGAGGTCCGATGTCAATCGGAGAGGCTGCTTGACCATCCCGTACCCACATCTCGACTTCTTTCCCGACACATTGTTCGAGCTCTCTGCCATCCCATTTTTATTTCGCACGCCAACCGCCATCCTTCCTGACAACGCGGTCAGCTATCAAACTATAGATAACTGGGCGGTCATCGAGGACGAGCTAGGGCGTCTTGTGAATGATGGAAAACTCGATTTTTCTTTTCTAGACGCCCCACACCTCGCATCCCTGGAGTTGCGTGACTGAGCCGGATGTTGTCACGCTTGTTTATTTTCTTTGAATACTACTGCCGTGTTACTCAGCTCTGTCGTGCCCCATAGATGCGTATGAAACGTGTGCTGTTTGGTTTGCGCGATTGGGCCCTGCTCAAGGTTCAGGTTACCGGATCTCACCGACTTGCCTTGACACCAGAGCTTGGATCAGTAGGTTTGAATCTTGTCAGCTCTTCCTAGTGAACACCATGATTCGTTCGACGACTAACCTCACGGCGTCTGACGTCGTCGTCGGCAGAGTCGCGGTAAGTCCTGATTCATCGCGCTTAGCTACAGCGCATGTCAATTCACCTTTTGCCCGACAGCATGGCCATGACATGAGTAGCATCCATCCCGGCATCTCCTAGGATATCTCGCTGAACGGAGAATTTCGGATCTCGTCTTGACGAGCAATGCCTCGAGCTATCAAGGCGGATATTGATGCGCTGTCACTTGGCGCCAAGATGCTCCTCAATGGAGGCGAAATTATATGAACGTTTGAGGCACTCCTGCCGATTTGATCTATCCCCCAAGGGAGATCTACGGTTACAACTTGTCCACCACGAACCTTGATGATGCCCGCTCGATTCCTCGAGAATATGTCCCTGTCCATTAAGGTGGGGGATGAATCGACGGAGCTTTCTCTCCACACATTTGGCGATGTGATTTCCTCTGAGGGTTCAATGCTGGTCATTATCATTGCTCGTACGTCTGTGTAGCGATCTCAGATGTATCGTTTCTCTATTGTATTTTCCATTTCCAGGCCACGGAACCTTTTGCAGGGTGTCCATGTGGTCAACAAGAAATCGAGAGGAACGAAGTGCCTCAGCTTGTTCCAGTGCCAACGTTCCCATGGAAGAAGCCATAGCGACCCTCGCGAGACTGAAGGGCCGGGGCAAGTTGGGCCACTACATCGGGGTGTTTGAATGGAGCGCGGAGCACTGCGTCCGAGACACGAGTTGAGTCCCATATCGTACCGGGAAACTAAATATTATATTTGTAGATTCACCCTATTAACGTTGTAGAAATTGAAATTCGTCCTTTCGAGCCACAAGCACGAGAAGGTATAGGGAAGAACACGATCAATTTCTGGGCGTAGGCTGATATTTATTGCTACCGCGAAAGAATCGCCACCCATTCCTGGGTCGTCTTGTTGTGGTCCGTACGAGTGCTCGCACTGGTCATGTAGCCCGCTAGGAAGGGGTATACTAACGGGACAGGTGAAGATGTTCCCGGCATGTGGCGCCATACCTGTGGTCCCAAGAAGAGTGAGTTTCATAATTGTCAGGCCTTTACAAAAGAATTCTTCCCCAGAACTTGAAGCACAACGTAGTCGGTGGTCTGACAGAAATCGCCGCGCAGCACATCCCCGAACATACCCTTGAGAATCGTTCGGGAGATGACACAGGCGGAGTTGCAGGAGATCCATTAGCTGACTGAGAAGTCCAAGGTGAAAGGAACGAGGTATCCCCCATATGCGCAGCGATTTTGGGCATGAGTGCGTTTCAGTCTGTTGTTCTTGAACGCCACAAGGATGGGGGTAGGATAAGACAATCTCCAGAGGTTTCACTGCTCAGTTGTACGAATAAAGAATCCATGAAGTACCGTTACGATGAATCGTCCTATCGGGTGCTAGATCAGCAGATCGGGGCAGTGTGCTAGTGAGGACTCCCCGTCCGGCCCCGCTCGACATTTCCAGGGCCTCAGGACACCCCTCCGAAAAGGGCAGGCATCCCGCAGGAAAAAGTCGTGAACCTCCAGGATGCATTCCCGCCCCACCCCCCTTTTTTCCGAATCGCTGGGCTAATACCCCGTCGGACACGTCAGACGGAGAGTCATCGCCCAGGAAAGGGAGCGGGCTCACCCACCCAGTGGCGAACGAATGGACGTTGTTTGAAAAGGTCCTTTCCCCTGAACCATCGTCACTTTCTCCTCGCCATCTGCAACGTCAAGTTGTCGATATACATCTGGAGTGTCGCGTTCTCGGACGTGAGCCTCTCGATGTCGCCCTGAACGCTATGTACACGCATCACGAGAGCTAGTGAGGAAACCAGGAAAAAGAGACGACGGTTTCATCAATATGCTAACACAACGGACGTCCCGGTTGAGGGCCACTCACCTCTGAGATCACCCTGTGCGGCGGTGATGTCTCTACGGACGATGTGAGAACGTTTTTTTGCACGAGTTTCACAAGGGAAACCCACTTGAGCACTTGCTCTTTCTGGATCGCATCTTTGACTATGTCGCCCGACTCTGCTGTGGGGATCGCCCAAGCGGTACTCTCTTCGAAGCCATTGAATGCCATCGACATACTAGAATAAGATTTCGAATAGTTAGGAATAATAAGAGCGCAAGCGGGTTGTAAGTCAGACTAGCCAACAAAAAGCTCTCTGGCGGGGAGTCGAACCCCGCTCTCCCGCGGTCTTGTAGTGATACATGACAGGCGGGTGTACTATCCGATATACTACCAGAGACGTTGGGAATGGCAACATTCCAGTCTTCTTAGGCTGTCAATGGTACAGGGCTACTGACTACGCTACACGTGGCTACTATAACAGTTGAAATCAAGGTCTACCCGGAATATACTCTCTAGCCCATTTCGAAGTGGCCTCGTTCGCATTTAGCAATGGATCTAGGGGGAGGAGCTTCCAGCTATGCTCAGCGGAATCCGACGGGGGGTACATGGCAACTGCCGCCAAAGACATGTAAGTATGGTACGGATCTGGAAACAGGTATCAGCAATCCTTCGAACAGAATGTTTGAGGGGCTCTGACCGGGATGTTCCTTTGGTGCCTTGGAAATCCCACCAAACTTGAACTGACAGGATGCTGTAAATTTGGAGAGCGAGGATTCACACACTAGGTCTCGTACTCCGAGAATCTAAAAGGGCTTCAAGGAAGACGGTGATAGGAATGGCATGGAAACGTACCGAGAGTGAAGCACCGCACCAAAAAGAGTAGCAAGCATCCGCTTCCTTGTTCGTTCGCCCACAGTAACCACCCGATGATACTTGATTCTGGATCAGCCATCGTATGGTCTGATTCCTCTCGTCATTAGTGAGACAAGAGCTTTTACCAGCAGTAAAGATCGATGCTAATGCACAATATGTAGGACCGCCTGGAGTCATCAGAGCCGGATACAGGCATGAGTGACAGGGCAGTACCTGCAGCCTCGGTAAAGGGCACCTGGCCATACCCGCCTTCATACGACTGGAGTGTCCGTCTGTCAGAGTAGCACGTGTGCATTTTGGGACAACCACTTACTCTACAGGCCGCGATGTACCTCAAGGCAGGCTCGATTCGTACACCCGACCAGTCATTCAACATGCTACTAATTGCAAGAGCGCTGTAAGTGGTTCGCAGATCGGAATCCCCCCCATAAGGCTCGGAGGAAAAACTGGAACGAGTCGTCGTGGGTCACTGGGGCAGACAAGTCCTGGTCAACGAATTCTTACCTCCCATCTTCATTCTGGCAAGCTTGCAGGAATTTGATGATCCCTGGACGATCCAGCTGGGAGAACTCGTCACGAAGCATTGCAAGTACGACTAGTGAGGTGTATGTCAATATGACATGGGGAGGGTTCTCAGAGCTCTCAGAGTACGCGTTGATCTAGTGAACTTATCAGAAGATACTCGATCGGAATAACGGAAAGGTCATCTACCGGCTCTGCGATCGCCGTCATGTAATTCCCTGGTCGGAAACCGGTACCACATGGACCCTCTAGGGAAATGAGTGCGATCAATTTCTCAAGGCCCCCTGAACAGATCTACTCACGGGTCTGCTGTTCCCATATCCACCGCCGCCAACCCTCCTTGTCAAACGGAATCACACTTTCCTGTACGAGATTTCCCGTCAAATCCAACGACCCCACACAGTAGAAAGCCAAGGCGAGTCTGTTGCATGATTATTATGGGCTGTCCCAAGATCACCAACAAACGTCACACTTGGATGAGTCGATGTCGACCTGGAATGCTGGGAGCCCAAGCATACACCTGTTACAATGATTTGCGTGTGCACTTGTGGCTAACGGAGGTAGCGAGTCCATTGCGACACTGTGGTGGTTGATCTGCGTCGTCGGATGAACCGAAATTTGTACTTGCAGATTACGTACTTATGAATCCGGGTAGTGTCCCTTTCTGTTTTTGCACATAACGATGGGAGGTTGCATTTCCAAACATAGCACGTAATGGGGGGTTAGCTGCTATTCTTGTCAGTTTAAATGAAGCAGTCGCTGCTCGCCACCTCCTTTTTCTTTTCTCCGCTTATCATAGGGATCTCCTACGTCCTGTATCTTATTTAGTCTTTGGCTGACTTCCCGTCCTGGTGCTCCGCTTTTGACCAGCCAAGTAGTCAGGTACAACACAATTCGGGCGACTCGCTAACAATGGCAACGTAACGCATAACGGGGTCCGGTTGCTAACTCTGGTCAAGGAACTCGGCCAGTCACGGATCCCCTCTGGAAAATGGATGTTTATCTATCCCTCTTGAGCCAGTCATTTCCCCCAAGGCCCACGTTCAGCACCAATGATATCCCGGACCTGACCGGGAAGGTCATGATCGTGACGGGAGCCAACACGGGGATAGGCAAAGCGACGGTCAAGGTGAACTTGGGTTGTATTGTGGAGCGACGATTGCCAACTTCCAGATAGGCACTACTCGAGCACAATGCAAAGGTCTACATTGCCAGCAGGGATCAGGCCAAGGCCGAGAGTGCGATAGAAGAGCTCAAGACTAGCACTGGAAGAGAGGCCATCTTTCTCAAACTTGACCTTGGGAACCTTAGGGCCGTGAAAACAGCAGCAGAAGAATTCCTGAGGTACAATGTCCCTACTCGTGAATGTGTTTTGCGTTAATTTTTCGACAGCAAAGAGACTCGGTTGGATGTTCTCGTTAACAATGCGTCAGTGTCGTCAACCGGTCACCAGTTACCCTTTCTTACGTCTCTGTCAGCGGTGTCATGGCTCCCCCAGTCTCCGAGTTGACGTCAGACGGCTACGACCTTCAGTTTGGTACGAACGTCCTTGGTAGGCTATCATCCTTATATTTCATTGCTTCTTACGAGAAGCAATGCGAGCAGGGCATCATTGCTTTACCAGGTTTTTACTCCCGTTGTTGATCGCGACCGCCAAGATATCGTCAGATGGCAAGGCTCGAATCATCACGGTGTCATCGACTGCGCATGCATTTGGCTCGCTAAAGTTCGAAACATTTAAGGATACGTCTGCCCGCAAGAAATGTTGGCCCGCTCACCTATACTGCCAGAGCAAATATGTGCGTGAGGTGCATGAATGCTACCTTTCATGGAGTCTGACGGAGATAAACTATCCAAAGGGAAACGTCGTGCTTGCATCGGAGCTTGACAGGAGATACAAAACGGAAGGGATTGTGTCCATCTCGTTGAACCCAGGAAATATACGCTCTGATTTGTTGAGGTACACGGGGTCCATTTACCGCCGTATTTTGGTAGGAGTATAGGATCCTGTGATAAGAATGAACTGAACTGACCCACCCACAAAACTACAGAATATGGGGTTGTACGATACATCCCACGGGGCCCTCACGCAATTGTATGCGGCCACTTCCCCTGCTGCAACGAACCTTGGAGGAAAGGTAGGTTTCACTTTGCATGGATCGTGATACTGAGAGATATTGATTTGATCAGTATCTTATTCCGTGGGCAAGAGTCGGACCATCTCGTGAGGACGCGCACGACCCAACACTCGGACGAGCGTTGTGGGAATGGTGCGAGGAGCAAATCGAGGGCGTCTGATACGGAAATGTCCTGGTTCATTCCGAGCGTGTACATACCGACTGCCAATTTTCGCAATGTCAGATTTGTTTAGCTGATCACAGATTGCGTTGGTCAGGGAGCCGATACCATTATGGGGAAGACTCGCTGAAGGGTCTTTGATGAAGCTGACTTGATGGGCTCTTAGTCGTCCTCTTCCATATCGAGGTTATCTTCGCCTGCCCCCATGTCGTCAAATTCACCGTCCTCTTCGTCGTGTTCCCACCCCTGTTCTACCTCGTATGCATCGACTGTTTCGATATGGGCAGGATCGATCGTAGAAGATGCGCTCTGAGCAGAGGTGGCTGCTGCTGTGGTGGACAAGGACTTTGCGACTATGCCGAGGATATCCTCCATGCGATCCCCAAGGCGGTCTTCGAGTTCTTCCACGATCTGTTGGGTAGGCGTCATGGTTGGGGGGGGTATGGGCTGGGGGTAGACGCACGACGTAGAGTTCGACGGGTTCCGTTGGGGCAAGGTTGACGACCTGCAGTTTCTCTGCCTTTGTGAGTGCGAATGGGGCGAGGTCGCGGACAAGCTGAGATACGCTGCGGTCGGATTGGTGTGAGGTGGGCTGATACTCTGCGGAGAGGTACTGAATCGCCTATGTCGCGTCAGGCTGATCGTGTGTGGTGAGGTGGGGCGCTCACTTCGAGTTCGATGGTACGCAGGTTCTCGGAGATGTCCTCGGTGGGTTCGAGGGTGGGTTTTCCAGACGCGTCTTCTTCTTTCTTGATTCGAATCGCGGTCTTTGTGCGCGCGCGGTGGTCAGCGTCGAGCTCGCGGAGGAGGGTGAGGACCTCGACGTTGGCGAGGAGTGCGGCGCGGGGATGGACGACGTCCATGATGAGGTGGACTAGGGTTAGGGTTAATGAGCCAGGGAGAAGTAAACAAGCCACAACACCTCCAAGGGAAACGAACAGAAAAAACCTGCGAATATCATAATAAACCGAAAGGGAGACAGACCGAGCTCGCGAAAGAAAGAGGCGGATTAGAACTATGAACAGACCAGGTCCGTCT